>JAWWEN010052565.1:0-10435 GCA_035582955.1 Sycophila texana | reverse complement strand
AAAATAACAATATTTTTCTGTTGGAAGTATTTAACAGCGCGATCGTTGATCCAACTAAATTTTTTTCTCGGTGTAGGAAATCATATTTCATTTTTTTTATACAAAATTATTAATTATCTTAAATGTAATCCGCGAGTTTTGAAACATACAACATTAAAAAGTCTGAAAATTTTCAAGCATTTTTAAAGACCATTTTAAACAAAAGAAAAATGTTTGGGAAACGGTAGAATTCCTTAAAAAAAATGTTTAATTATCATAGACACAAGCTGCTTTCGAAACAAATTATTCTTAATTGGATGAAGGAATAAACGAATCCTGCCAAGAAGCCGTGCAACCACATTCCCAAAAATTAGCAACAGAAGTAATTCAGTAAACACCGTCGGACAATTCTCATTTAGGGAGTACGCGCCAAATCACCGGGATTAAACTCGGTAAGACGGCCGCCCCCGCGAGCTTGTCGACTCACCCTGCCCCTCCTGCCGGCAGCTCGCCTACCTTGGGCGGCATCGCCGCGGCAACGGGGCGCTTTCTCTCTCCGACATAAAATCGGCCAGCCCCCCGCGTGCGCACCGGGAGGCGTGTCCCCGCGGCCCTGCGCGGTGAAAGTTCGCGCGCCGGATTCGCACGGCCGGGAGAGAGGAGGCACGCGCCAGAGAAAGGGCCCTGCCACGAGGATTCCACCCTCGGCGGCGACTGCTCGGATCGATGCGCTCGCCCAAAGGGTCGTTGCGCGAGCTGCCGTTATTTAGGGGCGCACTGGAGACGCCGGGATGTCGCTCCGTCTTTGCTTTTTTTATCGACGCTCGCGAGCTAATTGAGCGCTTTCTGCCTCGATGAATTATTGGTCTTTGAAGCAGAGGGTCGACTCGCTTTTCTGGACTGATTGGAGGTGTTTTATGGAGACTTCGCGGAGTCGCACTTCATTTTCTCTACTTACAAGAGAAATGACTGCCTGAAATTTACGTTCGAAGGAAAGTGAAACGCCGTTATTTCACGTTAAATAAAATTTTATTAGCGTTTAACGATATCTGATGTGCGCACTAAATGAAGTGAGCGTAGCGCATAAATTTTACGACACCTCATCGACACCTCTGCAGAAGAAATCTAAGCAGGAAAAAAAAAGGTAGTCGATCGATCTATCCTCTCTAGTGGCAATTAAGCCACGTCGCGGACAAAAATCTTTAAAACATAAAAGCAAGAAGGTAGAAAGCGCCCCGCGAGTTCTTTTCGCCGGGACGAACAAATCGATACCGGCTCGGCTGTACTTTCTCCGCGGTGCTCAGTTTTTGCGAGCAATCGCCGGACCGATAACAGTTCGGTCAATCGAGCCAGCCTTTCGCGCAGATTGGCGGAGGCCAGAGAGTGACGCGGAGTCGTCAATATACCCGTGGGCTTTTATCGTTAAGGAAGAGCAAAAGCACAGCGGCCACCCCGCGGCATGTTTCAATCTTATCTGCGCGGCCCGTCGAAGGGACGCGATCCAAAGAGACTCCACCGTCCGCGCACAGGCGGAGGAAGTACGTAGCGAAATTCTATACCCAACGTTTCCGTCAAGTGAGAGGCGTGAGCTCGAGGCCCTCGCCTCGACTGACGAGGTTTCGGCTTTTTAGCGACGAGGAGAGGCCATTGTGCTGCGTTTGATGAATGGCCCGAGATATCGGGGTTATTCTTTTATATGCGATTCTATATACTTCGGATATTATTCGCGAGTGGGGAGTTCGACCCTGCAGATTCAACGCAGTCGTAAAAGAAAAGCAATCGACAATAAGGTATTCTTTTTTCTCTCTGTCTCGCACGTTTTATAGTTTTCTATTTCGCGAGATTCGATTGCTATAGTAAGGAAAGTCACTTTGCCGGATCTGGGATAACATTTTTATAGATATGGAGACTGTATATCTTTCTGCAAGTCTAAACTCTAAAGGTGTATCATACTAATTGCTAATAATTGCCGTTGCACAGCTGACTTGTGAAAGAGCGCACGGTGGTAAAAAAAAAAAAGAAAATAAAAATCACCGAAGAAACATGAAATATGCAACTTTTAAGTCGTAACGTCTCTAACTCACCCGTCCACAATAAACGACAAGGCACACTAATTTTCTTCCTTTCCATTCTCCCGCAGAGAAAAACATGAAAAATCGCGCAGGGTTCGGCCAAGTACGTCCGCCCCGAAGGGAAAAAACGCCCTCGCTCGCAAAACGAGCTTAAACGGAAAAAATAGTCCGCGGCATTTCAATTACCGCGCGCAAAAATAACAGTAGACGGCGGCGGCGTCGCCAGAGAACCAAAGAGGAGAGACAGAAAAAAAAAATTACGGCGCGCCGGTTCTAATTCCCGTCGGCGTCGGTGCACCGGCGCGTGTTTTCGAAACACCGAGAGATAATCTCGCAATTTCCATCCATAAGGTTTTCCCCCTCTGGGCCGCTCTGATTAAATCCACTTCGGGCAAGTGAAAGCTCCGACCGGGCTGGAGAGAAAGACGACGAGAGCGCCCGGGACTTTCGCAAAGTTGGCCCTCGGCCGGGGTCGCCGCAGCGTGGACCCAGGAACTTCCGCGTGCCCCGACCGCGCTTTCCTTTTTCCACGCACGAGGAGTGAGAGTTCCCTCTGCTCTCCCGGAGAATAGATCGCGTGGAGCGGCGAATTACGTAAACCCATGAACGCCACCGCCGTCGCCGCCACCGCGGCTTTCTCGAGTTGGGAAACGTTTCCATTTCGCTCCGCCGACGGAGTATGTACGGCCGACGTGAAATTCAGCCTCCGCCGCCGCGGCGGCGGCATTGCAGCTTTGGGGTGGGGGAGCACTGGCCGAGCCGCGCGCACGCCTACAGAGAGAGAGAGATTTATGTAAGTAACGTAATGCTGGCTCTTTGCCGTCGATCAGTTTCAGACACTTCCTTTGATCTTTCTTCAATGGCGTTCATCATCACCTTTGCTTTCCATCATTTTATGCTGCTGGGATACTAAATCAATACATTTTGATCTTAGGTAGTCTTTTGATTTCGAAAAAACTTTTTTCTTACCAAAAACAGTAAAAGACAGAATTTAAGAAAATTCAAAAATGTTTAGAATACATTGGAAGCTTTATTGTAGTCAGATAAATAAGTATTAACTAAAATTAGAAGTAAGATTATCAAGATTATTCATGCTGGCTAGCTACAATATTAAAAGTAGAAGCATCTATTAGCGAAGCAATCTGTTAGACGACAAAGCCGCATGCAATAATGAACAGTCTGGCGGAAGGACTGACAATGGACTTAAAGTGCGACGTTTATCGCAGCGGTGATAATCCTAATGGGTCGAAGTATGCCCTATCTTAGGCTCAGTTTTCTCCCGAAAAATCAGCATGTCCCCGACCAATCAAACATCTGACTATCCCTGGGGTGGTACTTAGTTTCGGATTCACCAAAAAATTCACCTTCTCTTAGTAGTGTCTAACTCGTAGGTGCCTAATAACTAAAGGAGAGTACATAAAGCAACCTTAGCGGAGCAACGCATCTGTGAGTAAATTAGTTTTCGAAACTGAGAGAAAGAGAGAGAGAGAGAGAGAGAGAGATAGCGGGAGGAAGAAGGGAAAACGAGGGGGAGTCGCGCGCCGTCGAGTGAAAGCCGGTCGGCGCTTAAAACGCCGTTAAATCCCTACGGATATTCAGTCTGCTGGAGATTCACAAAGGATCCGGCCTTTGGCTTTCGTTACATTGTTCGCCGGGGCCGTTGCGACACTTCAAAGAGGCCAATCTCCGCGGGCTTTTTTTACACACACACTCTCTCTATCTTCCTCTCGGAGCGTACTGCAGCTCGCCGGCGCAGTCCACTTTCCGAGGAGGCGCGAACGAGCCCGCCACAATGATACCGGCGGGCCCCGAGAAATTGAATTTCAGCGCGCTTTAAGTGGAAACGCAGACGAGAGCTTATGGGGGAAAGTCGAGTGAAAACCAAGCGTCCGGAGTACCACTTATGATTTTCCATGTTTATATCCCACGCGTTGGAGTTAAATTGTATAAACTGGAATATCGCGGTTCGTTTCCCCTGCTCGAAATGCTGTTGGGCTCTTGACGCATAGCGAGGAATTCTTTTATCATGCGGTCAAATAACGCTGCGTAACCTAAAGAGCTTATTTAGATAATATTAATAATATTATAATCATTTTTTTTTTTTCAATACACGTGTCTTCTTATAACAAAAAAAAAATTCACCCTAGAATTTATATTTTTTACAAATGTAATCATTTGACGAAACACTGTTCCGGACCGTAAAAAAAGTAGCGATCCTTTTTATAGAATTTTCAATAGTACCCGTAACTCCCAATGTTTTTCGTCCGATCGAAGCCAGTCCTTCCGTAATACATCGAGAGAACGATATATATCACCGCGAGGCCGGGGCAATTCGATTCTCCCAGACGAGATTGGCAACGTAGCTTTAGCAAATTGATACGGCAGAAACTTCGCTTGCCGGAGCGCCAACCTCGAGCTCAGGCGCGCTCGTAAATCGCAAGAATTTTTACGCGCCTCCCTCCACCCTCCTCCGTCGTCGTTACGAAGCTCGCGCTCGCGCGCGCGGTCAGCGCAATAATCGAGCGCATTGCCTCCGGAGAGTTCGGTGCAGCGGAGAAAGGGCCACTTCCACGGGGCTATTGCGACGCTTTTACGCAATCCTTCCTCCTGCCGTGCGCTGCCCGTCCGGGAAGATAACCTACATTATTTATTTGACCCGTATTAAAAGGAACTGATGTAACCTCGCCACGGAGCGGGCGGCCGGGCGACGCTTTCTAAAAGTATGTGCGCGCCGATTTGAAAAGCTGCCAATTTTCCCGAGTCTTCTTGACCTTTTACTCGCGTTTTTCAGGCTTTAGCGTTAAATTATGAAATGCCCCGCGCCACAAAGAATGTTGTATTTAGAACGGCGCGACTGCGCTTGTCCGCGGCCGCTCGCAGCCGACTATTTTTGGCCTATTCTACTTAGGATTTGTTGCGGCCGCAGCCTCACGGCGAAATGCGTCTTTTAACATTACTTAACCCGACGAACTCTTGTAAAATCCACACGAGAAATATTTATTCTCTAGTCTTCGAAAGAATGCATCGATAATCACGCTCAGTAGGTTCCGCATCGTTAACCACACTCGTATATGCATGCACACGCGCACGAGCCGCAGAAGCAATATATGCATCCCTTTAACGAACGTTGCAAACCGAATAAATCAATCAGTTTCTCCGGCGGAATTCGCCGCGCGGCAAAAATGTAAATATAAATCCCGCGCTAACTCTCGAGCGTCCATTCATTATCGACGCGCACCCCGCTGGTGCAATTCACCCGGACTTCCTTATAATACCCACGCGGCCGTCCCACGTTAGGAACACGTAACATATCCGGAAACGAGTACATAAAGCCGGCGGAGGAGAAAGAGCGGCTACAAATCGGCAGGAGAACCATCGAGCGAAAGGTGTATATGGGTAGAGCGGGGAGGAGGGGTGGGGGGCAATCGTGCGCACGCCGGAGGAATGCGCGGCACGTGGCGACGGGAATAGCCGGGCCGCGTGGAAGGAGGAAAGAGGAGGGCTCGACTTATCGCACGCTTCGCGGCTAATATCGATCGGCGCGCGCTCGTCCGTGACCCGCGACGACACGTCCCGCCAGAGTTGGGAGGCGAGAGAGAGGCGCCGGACGCATCATCTCTGCCGCCAGCGGCGGCCAGATGCAGGCGCGCCCCGGCTACGACCTTTCCCGTGAGTGAAAAGGACCGAGCGAATGTGCCGTTACAAATTTGATCTGGTCAGTTTTTTTTTATCCCGTTTGGATCGCCGCTCTTCGTTGGGACTTCGGTGTTATATATATATATATTTTTTTTAGGCGGAGGCGGGGAGGAGTTCTAATTACGAGTGAAACGATTAATTTATATTGATCTTCTTAAAAGATGATTGATCGAGTAATCTATCCATTGTAATTGATGTAAGACTTTGTAATGTAATTATTTGTAAATATAAATTAAGCGTTCCTTTAAAATTTCATTTCCAACGCGTTGCTTTTAGCATTATTACACTTCAACTTAAAAGCTGCGTTTAAGGATTTTTTTTTAAAGAGAAACGAGTGGAGATCTTAAACGAGCCGTTAGTAGTCGGAGATCTTTGGAAACGAGAACTCGAAGCTGTAGGTGCACACGCGTACTTTCTTCCTTTTTCTCCGCAGCGTCGCGGTAAGGAGAGCAGTAAGCAGGCCGGAGCGTATAGTACAGTACCTCGGTGTCGGCTTTATATGTAGGTAGGTAGGTTGCTCGACCGATCTTCGAACCTCCTACATCGATGCTGCGCATACAAAATCGTCGAAAGCGCGAAGAGGCCTTTCTTTTAAATTGGCGTATCGAGCACTCGATGGAAATTCTTGCTAATTTATTAGAGTCCAATAGGATACCTCGCGTTTAAATTTAGATTTTTTTTACCAAAGGAAACGAGTGTGACGTCAGCGGCGGTAAAAAAAGTATGCGGAAATTTCAAGCAGTGAGCACCTGACAGCAATAAAAGCACCAGCCGCGCTGCTGCTTGCGTAAGCCGGCGCTCGTAAATCTGCAGGCCTTCGATTTTTCCCATTGATCGCAAAAATTCGTGTCCGCTTGATCACTCCTGCTCGAACTGGGTTAATTCTCTCGAAATGAGCAATTTTGCTAGAGAGATACGTCCGGTCGAGGGAATCGACGAAGCATCGAGTTACACTGGCCGGCCGCACGTCACGGTGACGGGGTTACGCGTCCGCTTGTACAGCGGCGGCTGCGGTCAGCCTAGATCTCGAGGATGCACGCGACGAAAGGACTCGCCGATTCCGTATTTCCTTTAAAATAAGGGCGGTCGATATTTTTGACCATTGACGAATCGATGAATCTTCGAACCTCCATTGACAGGTGCTTCGAATAAAAAAATAAAAAAAAAAAAAAAAACGATTACCCGTTAGGTGGACGCGTTATTTTGAAATTAATTTTACGGCTTGATTGAAGCGGTGAAAGTAACGATCGGACGTGACGAATCGGATATTATTTGCGCTAGCGAAGTTTTCGACGGTAGTTGGGTGACGCGACGAAAGGCTATTGTAGAAAGTTAAATGCTTTTATTAAGTTGATCAGGGGGAAAGGTGGATAATTGATTTGTCGGCGGAGGATTGTTTTGATCGCGTTAATCGTGCGAGTGTGCGAGTTGGAGTTTGCGATACTATTAAAGAGAAATCAGTGTGTCCGGATGAAAGGTTTGGAGGAAACTAGGTAAACCAGGAAACTATCGGGGAGATTTTAGATTTTAGATATGATTGCTTGATCTCTTTTAATCAAGAGCGAATTAGTAATAATATCAGATTACTTTTTTTTTGTGAAGATAAAATACAGTTATTTCATTGCTACCTATGAAATTTTGAAATAAATTTCGAAATGATTATGATTAGTATACAGTCCACCGCAAATTTGCATGTATCATATCAAATCATTAACCATGCGTTTCTAATTTTATTTACTGCAAAGCTGCTACTCGATACCATACAGCCACTTTTATATTTTATATATCGTATTCTATTAAGATCGTATTCACTCTACCTTTACTTTAATCCATTTTTATTCATGTATATTGCAGGCGAAGGGCACTGTCTATTGTTCATTTCGTTAAACAAACAAACAATTTTTTACATAACAAAAAGAAAGTTCTACAATCTCTCTTCGCAAACAATATATAATGTTTTTCCTCCGAAAAAGTGTACGTTACATCCGCGTAACCAATCGCAACCCCAAAGAACACGAGAGAAAAACTATTGGCACCTCAATCCATCCACATCACAGCGAAGACACGATTGGTCCCGTTTCGCGATCCGAGCGTAAAAATGATTTTCGATTCCCGGCGCAGGATACACATCGCGCAACCAGGTCACATCGTAAAATCGCGACTACTCTCGCATCCATCGAGTATAGCAGAACGAAATTCGCCGGGCGAGAAAGAGAGAGAGAGAGAGAGAGAGAGAGAGAGAGAGAGAGAGAGAGAGAGAGAGAGAGAGAGAGAGGGAGAGAGAGAGAAGCGCTCGGGCGCAAAGAGCGGAAATTGATTGAGCGATTGCACGGGCGTGCGAGCTCGTGGCTCTCTCGACGTCCCTCTCTCGCGACGGTACCGCGTCCGTGGAGTGGGAGGGCGTGTGGGTGCGGTCCATTGCGAGAGACGTGACCTCGGTTGAATAGACCCGTCAATGCCTCGCTTCGTTAAATTAAACAGGCCGCGGTCCGCGAAGGAGGGGGGGAGGAAGAGATAACGAGATTTCATGTATATTGAAAATTCTCGTGTCCCCGAGCGTTCGCGAGTGCGATACGGAGAGGATGTCAGTTTTGAGCGCGAGCTGGGCGCGATTTCGCCCGGCCGCTGGGGAAAAGGAAAGTCTAGAGGTGAAATGCAAACAAAAAATTAGCAATTTTATTTTTAAGCCAGTTTCCCGCGGGTCTGAAAAGCAATTGCGAACTATTAATTGTTAATTGGACGTTGACTGTATATATCATTGGCTTGTAGCCGGAATTCTTATAGTACTTCATCGATGTCTTAAACTTGCTTTGAATCTTTTAAAAATCAAATTTAATAAATTAAATTAACAACTTTCTTAATTATAATTATTAATTTGATTAAATAAGTTATTATTGAATGTGTAGCTATAAAAACAAGAGAGAAATTAAGATAATACACCGAAGAAAAAAAACTTACGTTTATTGAAAAGAGTGCAGCAAAACGCTTCGACGATCTTTGAATAAAGCACGAGGCACGAGTAAAATAATATAAGAAACTCTCGAAGCCGAGCAGAGAATCGACGTGTATTAGCGATGAGCTGTGTGTGCGTCGATATGGCAATGCGCCGATGTAGGTTACAGGCGAAAACTGCTTATTGAGCATTTCGCCACGGATTACGTCAGTGTTTGAGAGTTTGGCGGTCACGAACCGCCGATGATTTCTACTGCCTTACCGACCGCCGCGAGACTACTTCTCTTTTTCCTTTTTTTTCTTTTTTAAACAAACAATCATCGCTAATCCATAAGCAACGATTGCGCAACACTAGTTACGAACGAAACGGAGAGAAGAAAAAAATTGAAAAAGCAAACGAGCAAATCGGACTTTCCGCCAGCAGCGGCGCAAGGCGTCTTTGGAAATTGAAAATGAGAGCAGCCGTATCGCCGCGTGCGAGTGGCGCGCACGGCTCTTTGTGCGGACGCCTGCACCTCGCGAGAAGTGGAACGAGACCGAGCCTTATCGTATTTTGTATATACGTGACCACTTGCAAAGAGCCGCAATTTCGCCGCACGCGTGAAATTTGCGCCCGCGAGCGCCGGCCTCCGTGGAAAAAGTAAGAGTTTACGGACGTTTCTTTTGTTACATTTAAACCGATGAAAGTTTAATTGAACCGACGCTATACGGTGTTTGTCTAATTTTGTATGCGTGCGGCGAAAGTAATTGTATATTGGCGCCTTAAAAAAGTATCACGTTATCGTACTTTCTTATATATTCAGTAATAACATACATTTTTTACATAGAGTTTCCTAATAAATTTCATTTTTTTCTTTTTGTTTTACATATACAAAATAAACTGTAAATAAAAAATAAAAATATACTAAAGATATACAAAAAATTTGAAAAATATTAATTAAAGTCAGTGTTTACACTAAACTAAAAAGGTACGAAAGGCGATTCTCAACCAAATATTGAACTTCCCGAGCGATTCTCACCTTGAAATACTCTAAAATCAGAAAATACGACGAAACGGAGAAGAAAAATCCCCTCCGCCTTGACTCGCAAAAAATCTCATAGTCAAACAGACCTCGCTGATCCTTAGCTCAGCGCCGCGCTCCATTACCCAAGTCGAATATAATAACAGTGAAATGCACTTTGCCGCGGCGTTTATTTGCTGGGTTAATTTCGTCCAGTAGAGGAGACGCGAAGGCCTCGCGCGCGCACCTCGGATCCCAGACTACGTCGTACGTGCAAACACGCGAGGCAAGGCCCGAGGAAACGCTCTCGCCGCCTTTTTCTCAGCCTGACCACTCGCTTTCAGCTCTCCGTGCCCTTTCAGATGAACGCGATTTTTTTTTCGCTCGGGAGAGCGCAGAGCGACGATTGACTTTTGCATGGAGAAACTCCTTGGTGGAGCCGAGAAAGTGAGCGCAGCACCAAGGGACAATATTCGCCCGGCTTTCACGACGCGATTGTTACCGGCCCCCCCGCGGTAACGAGTAACTTTTTTCGAATGACGCGCAAGCCTTGCTTGGTATATTGGCAAATAACTCGCTGAATTTTGAAAGACCCGATGCTCCGGTGATAAAAAGGGCGCGGGGAAAGTGAGATTAAAAGAAATATAAAGTGTGGTGGAATTGGGAAGAATAGTGAAAAATTCCATTATATCCGTCTGATAGAATATTGAAAAATAATCGACACATATTTTTTCT
>JAWWEN010052564.1:0-10435 GCA_035582955.1 Sycophila texana | reverse complement strand
CGGATTCGGAATCAGCGACCTCAAAAACATAAGGTATATATGGTCTGGTCCGTGGGTTTTGACATTTTTTTTTTTTTGTGTGGCTGTGTTATCTCCCAATTTCCAAAGAATTACAGTATATAGCGGTGATAAATCACCCTCTCCTTTAAAAAAAAAAAAAAGAGGAAACCCCGGAGAGTGTTGCCCATCGATAATCACGTGGGTGGAATCAAGGCATCGACGAAGCCGATTAAACCTGGAGGAAAGAAAAAAAAAAGAAACAAAACAAGAACCCGAGAGCGGAAAACAACGGGTAAAGCAACAAACGAGAGCGCCTCGCGATGCGCTTGCGAAACTTCGGCACGACCGGCGCATTTTTAAGTCTGCCTCATTCTTTCCGTCGGATCACGTAGCCGACGAAATTAGGGACTCGCGCTTTATTGAATTTACCGTGCAATGCTTGCTGTCTTTTTTCACGCCAACTTCGTAACGAAATTCCCAGCGGTGAAGTTCCGAGCAGTGTATCGCCGGCCTCGCCCCTTTCGCGGCGAACAAATCGAACGCCGGGTAGAGAAAATTATTAGGAAAAGTTGGCGGAGGCGATGCCGGGGCCATAGTCCCACTCCCTTTCTCGTTATCTTTTCTGTGTTATGGAGAATTGGATCGCTCGCCGCGGTGTCTTTTTTTTTCTTTTTTTCTTCTTTTTAATCCTACGCTTTCTCGGTATCAGCTTTCTGATGATCGTGAACTCTGAAGTTTTTATATTAAAACTGTAGGTATGATACATCGGGCTCACACTATGAATTTTTCTAAGAAACCTACGAACTTTTCAAAAAATTCTTGTGAGAATGACAATAATGTGGGCAGTTTATGCACTGAAAAAATAATAGGAGAATGTGTACAATAAATTTTGTAAGTTGAAGACAGCTTGGCAAGCCAAGAAAATTATTATAAATTTTGAAAAAATTGCCATAAAAAACTGTAATTTTTCCATAATTTATAGTAATTATTTTGGCTTTCTAAGTCTGTCCCCATCCTACAAAATTTATTGTAATACTAATTCCCCTATTATTTTTTTCAGTGTGACCAAATTGTAATGGTATTGTCGAAATTGACTACTATTTTCTCTTTTATCTTCAAAACTGTTATGCATTATAGAGTCTTAAAATTTAGATTTTTTCATTTTTATATGTAAGTACGTAAAAATTTGTCCTATACATTTTCAGGGAAATATTTGATCTACAATAATCCGAAACCCTCTTAGTTGAACCTCAGTTGGGACTTTTGTTACAAAAGAAATTACTGCAAATATAAGCGAATCATCAATACTCCAATACCGGCAGCACGAGCGAAAGCATTTTTTCACAGTTGTCGATAATTAAAGTCCATTTGCCTGCGCAGATTCGCCTGCATTTATATAAGTGAATTACAGGCGGAGCCGGAACTCGACGGAGTGCGCGAACGCAACCTCCGATCAAGTACACGCGGAAACGCGCTCCGCGCCTTCAACGCAAACAAGGGATTTGTACAATTGGATTTTTTTTTCTGCTTGCAGGAGGATGGCGATTACAACAGCCCGAGCATTCAGGATAAAATACTTCAGCAGCAGGCGCACGACTGCAAACATGGCACGAGCAGCCAGTTGGGTAGGTGCTTCTGAATACCTTTTTATACTCGGGCTGTTCATTTTTTTATTCCCCCTCCTCCCCGCACCCTCCTTTTTGCCAAGCACGACGATTTATAACACGAATTCGTCTGCGCTTTATCGCTTTGGCGCGGGAATTTACGATCAAGCTGTTGTTCATCGATTGAAGCGACCGACTGAATGTATGCTTATAATAATACCTTTTCGGGGGCTGATTGGACGATATGAGTACTAATTGATTTTTGTACGGCGCCTTTTTTTCATTTCTATACCGTCAAATTACATTTATTGGAGTGACGTGTCTTTTCTTGGTAATGCAGGAATTTCGAATGATTGGATGAGATTTTGCGTGCACTTTACGAGATTGAAAAGCTCGCTTTTACTGTAATAGCGGTCTATAAAGAAATAATTGGATTTGGAATTTTTTTAAAAGTTATTTTTATGTTGTATAGTAACACAGAAGTAGAAGCCAACTTTTCTCACCCACAATCCAAATTCTCATTAATCCTTCTCTCAAAAGTAAAAACAAGCAAAAATTTAACTAATTCCAGTTTCAATAAGTGAACAGAGAATCTCCTATTAATAAACGTTAATAAATTAATTATACTCTTATCAATAAGAGGTGAAAGAAAACTTTAAAGTAAAAATGTGCGTACAATGCACAATAAGGATTAAAAACGTTGGCAACAAAAATTAAAAAAAAAAAAACAAAACAAAATTTAATAAATTACCTAGCCACGCTCGACAGTCTCCGGCCTGCTTTGCCTCGCTGAAAAATGACCAACGATCCGCCGACAGTCCACCGCCCCCTCGAGCAATTATCGCTACTGGACTTTCTCTCGGTCGGCGGTTTCATATCCGGCGCAGGCCGGACGACTCGTACGAGCCTCCTCTTAATAAAAGCTCGAGTACCGCCAGTGTTCGTGTTGCTGCGCAATCGACTGCGGCTTTTTGTCCTCGACGACGATACTCGTCATGTACTATTATACGAAAATAAATAAAAAAAAAAAAATCTGATGGGGGTGGCTACTGAGATTTCAAGCCGCGTACACGCGTACGGAGCTTTTAACGAGCTTTTCTGCTGCTGATTTACGAGAACAGAGCTAAACTGTTTTTAACTTCAGAGAAAGCAAGTGCCACTTGAACATTTGTTTTACGGACTAAAAAAAAGAAAAGAAAATGAATAGCTGTTATTTATGATCCTCGCGACGATTGATTCTGCTCGAGTTGACTCAATAAACAGGCAAATAAAATTTACATTGAGTGAAAGTAATTGAAGCTCGACCCAGGCGCGCCTTAAAGAGAAATTATAGAAGTCCACGAATGAAAGGGAATTCACGCGCCTATATAGTTGGCACTTGACAGCGGTGAAGTGCATTTGCGCGTGATTTCAGCTTAATAAGCAATTTTTACTGCTTCGAGCCGAGGGCAATCGATACGTCAGCGAACGTCAGATGACGGGCTTCCAATTAATCGGCCGTGGAATTCGAATAAATAATTCACGACTCTATTATCGCGCTGCCGAGACACCGGCACCAAATTTTAATTTAGATGACGGATAATCATGGCCGACATTTTCGAGTAATAATTGACCTTATCGAATTAGGTAGAGTGTAATTTCTAACCGGATCTGTCAAATGTTTTAAGCGATAATGAATCATCAATTATAAAATAACGGAGAAATTTGTAGAATAACGGGGAAATTTGGCTTTTGGACTTTTTCGCAAAAAATATTGACAAATATAATTGATCAAAATTATTTATTAAATTTTCGTTTATTATTTAAAGTGTATATAACAGAATTATTTACAAAAAAATATGTTAGTTTCAGCACACATTTTTTACTATACTTGTTTTTGCGGGGAATTACTTTTTGGAAATCACGCTGACTAAACAAAAACGTTAGAGTACAAGTTCTGATGCAAACAAAAAAATATTCATCACCAATAGACTATGGAGTTGCGGAACTTTTTCCAGTGCATTTTTTTCCAATTACTTTTTTTATGATTTTTTTCATTTATTTTGAACATTCTATACGATATAAAACTCATCGCGCAAGTTTTATAGCAAAAAAAAAGTCCTTAAAATCAATTGATGTGAACCATTCATTCGCATAAATTTTTCGAAATATCCAGCTGAAATTTCGAGTAAAGTGATCTGTTCTTTTTCATTGACAATTCAACCAAAAAAGAAAGAATTTTTTTTATCTAAAATGTACGCAAGGATTAAAATAAAATAATTTTCTGGAATTTTTAGCTGAAATTTCATAAAAACCGATCTGCTCCATCTCATTGACAATTCAACCGGAGATAAAGAATAATTTTTTATTTCTACAACGTAAACAAGAATTAAAGTAAAATAGCAAACAAAAAGTATATAATACGAAAAAAATTTTAAATCTTTAGTAAAGTACGATCAAAGGCAAATATGAAGTCGCAACTTCTTGACGCGAGATCGTAATTTAGAACTGAATTATTTTATAAGCAAAGTCACCCGAGGGACGGGATAAAAAAAATCATCCGCGTCAGGCGATGCTTCGCGCAAGTATATGCGAAGCAGCGATGACACAAGTTTCGCAGATTCTTCACCGAGTGCCGAATAACCTATTCCTACGGGCATAAACTTTTCTCTCCCCTAATGGCTGGATCTTCCGTGCAACGTTCCTTTTTTTCGCTTGCTCCGCGCTCGCCGTCTATAAAGCTAAAAGTTTAAAACGCTCTTATACAGTCATAATATCTCGTCTAAATGCGGCCATAAACGCGCGAGCAGTAGATCTTCAAATCCGATAGCCCATTCAAATTAAATCGCAGTGTGGCAATTGGATACTTTACAATTTATTTGAAAGCACTCGCTTGAAAAGAGAATTACAGGGCGTACAGGGAGGCGCCTGTAATCGATAAATTTGTTCCGTTTTATCCGCCTCGTTCTTTTGGCTTTTGCAAATTAATCTCGTTGCTGCGGATATAGCGCCTTTTTTTAAGTAATACTTGACCCGAGTTGTAATTTGAATTTTGCGCGTGGACTTTGAAATGTACATGTACACGTCAGAGAGAAGCCATGGAAAGCAAATTTGGGATGCAGCCGAAATAGATAGGAAATTAGTTGAATTCCCCTGATACTCTGTTCGTGTACCTTATAGAAATAGGTAGATTGAACGTACAAGCAGATAATTTTTGTTTTAGTTTCTTTCACCTGAATTTTTCGTTTTCTTAGATCTTTGATTTATTTATAAATATATTATTTATAAATTTTATTTAAAAATAATGCATATTATTTATAAAGAAATCTTTGAAAAGTTTTTTTTTATAAATTATTTTTAAAGACATCAAATTACTGGACACAAAAGATTTATTTTAAAATTGAGATTCATGATGCTCCCTGGTAACACATTCAAAGAATGATAAAAATATATATTCCGCAAGTAATAAGACACACTTTTTTTATTAAGCTTAAATTTTTCAAATTACTTTTATCGAAACAAATATGACAGTGAATTTTCCTCGCTTAAATGTACCATATATCATATTAAAGAATCCCCTATTAGTGGATATTCCTTCTTCTCAAAAAAAGATAAATCTTTCTTGAAGAATTGTAATGCCATGCTTATACCTTTCAATAAAAAGAAGTGACTTTCAGAAACCTGATTGATTTCATAAAATATAGAAAATATGCATATTAAACATCATGGATATTTCTTTTCTGAAAACATCTTAATATCGACATCAAATGAAGTCCTTGTATACAAACAATTAATTACAAACAGAATCAATCGAACCGCTATATCAACCCCATTTATCTTATTTGAGAGATTCTATAGTTCTTTTATTACTCCAACGTTATCTTCACGATTATGCCTTTCTACACAATCAAATTTATTTACGTTTTTATTTATTTAAATTCAAAATACAATATAGCATACATTGAGAAAATACAAAAACAAAGCACAAAATTATAAAAGAAAACTAGAGCTGAGAGCTTTTAAAAATATTAAGATGATATTTATTGAAATTCTTAAGTTACAATTTTTTTAAGCTGACAATTCACTTCTGAACTCACATAATTTATTAAAGATAAAATCGTCGTAAATTAATTAACTTGTTTGAATAAAATCTACACGCAGTTATATATATCCATCCACCCCAGTATAATAAGTGTCACGGATGAGCCCCTCTGCCGACGTCACAATACCATACCCGGATATAGAAGCGGGCACTGCACGGAGAATCTCACCGACGCATGCTCGACGCAATGGAGGGTGGGCGAAGGGAAAAGTCGCATTTTATGCACGACGCTGGATTCACGGGCGATTAAATCCGAGGCGCGGTGACGGAAACATCGCGATGCGCTTATATTGCCCGGTATTCCACGGTGCACTCGCTTCCGTCTCATTCTTCCACCGCTTCGATGATAAAAGTATCATTAATGTGCACCGGGCCCCGGGTATCCCGACGATGCATTTTTCCCACTGGAAAAACGTTACAATGGTATTGATATATCCGGCACAATCGACGTTTCTCGGTGCCCTGTAAAATGCGAGCTTTCAAGGCAGGGGAATAATAGTCGCCGCTCGTTCTTTTTTTTATTGGCCCTGAAAATGAAGATTGACGCGTATGCTTTCTTTTATATGAAGATTAATTTATATGATCGTTCTGTTATATGCGAATAATTTTTTGTTTTCATTTGTACTTCTGTGTCCATTTAAAAGTATATAATAAAAACTACCGAAGTGACAGAAAAAATTTAACGAGGAAGTAGTGCATCGACGTAAATTCGTAATTTCGTCGCAATCGTAATGAAGTGATTGAAGGTTGATTAAGTTCTGGCGCGGAATCCGATGGATGGGTGTAAAAGTTTCCGAAGCGTCAGAAGACGAGGTAGAAGTTGGCGCCAGTAGTACAATGCCGGGATTGGCAAGACATGAGGGGCAGGGAGGGGGTCGCTTCACTTTGCAGACTTTCGACTTGTTAGTGTTTTCCCGACTGTAATAGGGTTTGAAATTATGTGAATTGGAAGTCCCTTTTCACGCTCTTTGAGGCTAATAGTTTTTCTTCTCCAACTTGTGCTACGACGAAAAAAGCGAAGCCAGCCAACCGTGTTAAATATATAGGCACATGAGAAGGACGTGTTGTGGAATTTTTAAGAGATTTATTTAATTGATAAAAATGAAGTAAGTACTAAGCTTTAAATCTGGCCACTTGTGAAGAGTATATATATTTATATACTTCATCTTTGAAACTCGTCGAATGAGTTTCAAAAGAATAATATTGCAATGGATTTTATTGCGTCAAAAATTTTATTAAAAATTCATTTAATATCTAAATTCAGATATTTAATGAATTTTTAATAATTAATGAGTCACTCGAAATTGATATTAATTTCAAAAAGTTTCTTATGCTACGATAATTCGAAATATTATTTTTTATTCATAATTTCCAAACGATAAATAAAAGTTCATTTTGATGACATTTTGAAACCAACAAATTCATCATTGTGATTGGTTACGATAATTTTTCCTTTATTGAAATTCAAACTGCGATGATTAAAAATTAAAAATTCAATATTTCGCTACCAACGTACATAATTAATTCATTAAATTTAAAAAAGATATGAAGCTTTCCGTATAAGTGGACGAAACGAAAAACTTTTCCTTTAAAAAAAAAACGCTGTTTCGAATTTCATCCGACCACGCAAGAGGCAATAATTCCACGTTAAAAGTACACTTTAACCCGACAACGTGAAAAACAAGATCCAACGACCAACATTAACCGTATCCATTTCGAAAGGAAAAATTTCCATGAGAAGCGCGAAGTCGCGAAGTATAATCATCACGAAAAAAGAGTCGTCCGGAGTAACAATTAGACGTTGTTTTTTGTTCGCAGGTTGGTGTCCAACTATGTGGGACGGCATCCTATGCTGGCAGTCGACGGCCCCCGGCGAACTCGCTGCCCAGCCCTGCCCGCACTACATCGCCGGATTCGATTTCGAGGTTCGTCAAGCCCGTCTATCCTCGGGGGTCCAACGTTCCACGGCCTACGACGCGACTTTTCCCTCACTGTCTCATGGGAATTTTTTTTTTTCTTTTTACTTTTATTTTCTCATACCGGCTCATTTTTAAGCGATGCGATTCTTCGAAATTCTTTTCGAACTTTTTTTTATGACTTAACAAGTTAACGTAAGGATGGACTATTTTATTATAATTATTCTTTTAAGTAATTATAACTCTATTAAGTATGTAGAATGAAATTTCAATTTCGAAGGATTTTTATTTTTATTTACAGAAATTTCGATTTGAAAGGACAGCATTTTGAATTATTTGTAGATGAAAGTATATTTTTTACAGTAAAAATATAAAATCAAGGGATACTTGATCTTTATAGATAAAGAATATATGAGAAAATTTTCTCGTAAAAATTACGACGAAGCTTCGTGCGAAATAATAAAAAACGTCATTGCGGAACCGTTCGAAAGTTCTGAAAATTTTTACGGTTGTGTTCTTTCATGCAATTTTTACAGGGAGCTTCATCGTAATTTTTACTCGAAAATTTTCTCAGCATACCCTATCATTGTAATTGAAGACTTCTAATAAAAAAGGACACTATATAATCCTTAAGTGTATTTTAAATGAGAGAAATGCAATTTTTCTTAGAAGTCATTAATTGCAGTGGAATCAAGCATTAAACAATTATTTCACAAAAACAACAACAAATTATGTAATAATACATTAGTACATCAAGTGCCATAAGTCATGAGCTACGTCGGGAGCGAAAATCGGTGAACGCATTACACGTACGTCATTACGGGGTTCGCGGAAAGGTACAGACTGATAATTCGCGATGTGTTGCCGCAGGCGAACGCGACGAGGCAGTGCGAGACCAGCGGCCAATGGTACTGGAGTTTCGAACAAAACAGCACCTGGAGCAACTACACGAGCTGCTTCCGGGACCAACTTGTCACTGTGCTCATGGACATGCCGGACGTACAGTCAGACAACGTCACTTCCATGGAGGTGAGTGTATACATATATCAATTGTACGCAGAACTACAGCATGAAACTTGTTTATGAAATCGAGATTAATTGATGCTGTTCTGAATTAATTGCGCTGTATGTATATCGTATCATGGCGCACAGTAAAGCTCGAAAACATCTATTAAAAAGAGAAAATCATTATATTTAATTTGATTGAATTTGACGCTAGAATAATTAATAAGGAAATGATTTTTAAGTGAGAAGAAAATTATCTTCGTCCGGTTAATATTGCTATGCGGGAAAGATGAGGAAAGCTTATAATGAAATTTAAATCTTACGTTGAAGCTTTCTAAATTAAAAAATAACAAGTCAACCAGCTAGTTTGAAAATTAAAACGAAAAATTACGCGACTCAACGAGGAGGATAATAGTTACTATTAAAAAAAAAAAAAAGAAAGAAAGAAAAGCGGGAGCGATGCTGAGGAAAATTCGTTAAACTTTGGGAAAAGACGGGTCGCGACTAAAGGGATACTGTAGTTAACAGAAAGCCGGAGGAAAAATTTGTCCGCATACGCACCTCGCGCTTAAATAAATAATGATCGTCGGAAAGCAAGTTAATGGCTCGGCCAGATAAAGAGAGAACGAAAGAAAAAAGGGAGCGAATGAGAGTGGGAGAGAGAAAGAGAGAGCCGGGCGTTACCTCAAATATTAACGTTATAGAAGAGACGAGAAAGTGCTTATTTTACTTTTCACCCTGCCCGGAAGTTAAAACATTTATAAAAGTGCGACCGCGACATACCTGTGGATACTCGACCATTGCGCTCGCACGAAAGTCTTATCCGCAAAGTGCGGGGGCTTCGTTGATACTCGCTATTTCCTTTATGTTTATATGTTGATGTTCGTCACCTCTGTAGGAGTGAGCAAACTTGGTACCTTCCTCTTCTTTACCAGACAATCAAACTCTGGCTTCAACTAAGACGATACTCTTCTGTTTATTCAAATAAATCAAGTCAAAAAATTTTTATCAATATCCTTATTTGGATAGGTCTTTTCAGTGGAATTGTGAGGAAATTTCAGTAGAAAAAATTACCGAAAAAAGATAAGTTCAGATTTCAATTTGAAGAATTTTCATTTACTTATAGCTCGTATTTTTAACAAAGGTACCTATATAACTCACATGCCTGATAAATACAGTCTGCAGACTCAATAATCGGTTTTTTTCTTTCTGCATTTTGCATTATACGTTAATAAAAAATTTTCTATTTATTAAAATGTCTGATGATTATCGGGTGATATTCAACTGATTTTCATTTGAACTTTCCACAGGGATACCTATACGCAATACGCAACACTTTTCTTGCTGTTATAATTAAGACGCTCATACCTCTTATCCTCATAGTTCCACCACTCTTTGCTCTAATAATAACTCTGAGTAAGAGTTAATAACTGGTTATTGGAAATACCCGAGATTTCAATAAAAAAACCCATTTGATAAAATTTGCAGCCATAATTAAACGTATAAAAAATATTCCAAGCTCACCGCCCTTGCAGCAGCAAATTCCATCAAACAAATCCAGAGTGGAGACAGTAACTCTCAATCCTACTAAGCATATGAGCAAATCCACAAAACTTTTAACTTTTGGAAACCGGAGTACATAACAATTCAGAACTCGACTATTTATGTTGCTGTGGTAGCACACCCTCAAGCCAAGATTTAAATTACTTTTGCATATAAGCAGAATATTTCATCAAATTTTAGAATCGATCAGAAAATACTTTTTTACGGTGTATAATTTTATACGTCAAAAATGGTGTCTTTTTCATAGTTTTATACGCGGCTTTCTT
>JAWWEN010052563.1:0-10437 GCA_035582955.1 Sycophila texana | reverse complement strand
ATACACATATACACTAGGGTGTCCCTTATTTCCCAATGTTGTGGTTTTCGTTGCGCCGCCCCGTAGATCTCTTACTTATGTTAAAAAATGAAGATCGCACTTGAAAATAATGAAAAAAAAAATTGTCATGCCGTACCTAAACTACAAAACGTCTTTTCAGTTCAAGTGTACGCGTAATACTTAGTTAATCTAATGTATTTCATTTCTTAACTATATTTAACAGTAACTTTAAATGATTTAACTATGACATTTATTTCATTTAAAATTCGGCGCAGAATGCGAATCTCTAGTTATTTTGGACCAAAACTCACATATAACAGCGTAAAAGACATTTTTACATAAATTAAGGGCAGTTTAATGAGAGGACGTTTGAGCAGCCTTTGATGCTGTGTGATCGGTTTTCTTCGGCGGAATGTTCTTGCCTGCTCCAGAAGGCTTAGGTTTAGGGTTGTCATACTCGACCCTCTCTAGAGCACGTGCCTGAGTCCTGAGCTTCGAGATCTTGGAGAAAACTGTCTATGGAGAAACTAGCTGCTATGACGTGATGCTCTAAAATTGAAGGTACTTCAAATTGATCGAAGTTGACTAACTTATCAAGGCAGCTCAAGCAAATATATAGTCGATCGTTGACGAAGAAGAATCATTGTGATGGGTGGGGGCGTATGGAATGACCGTGAGTCCGAAAGTGTGAAGAGAAGACGAAAGAATATTCTTCGGAATAACAGTGCCAATCGATGTTCAAGTCGCCAAAGAGACAAATATCGTCGTAACCGCGTGCACAGTTAAAAATTGCGTCTTCTAAGTCGGACCAGTGACCGGCCTTCGGGGGATTATAGGCCACGATACATAACATTTTTACAGGAGGTACGAAAATCTCAACTAACAAAAGTTCGGGACGAAGGACAAAAGTAGCACCATGGTTCGAGATGCCTACAAGACGAGAAATAAGACTAGAACTGACATATAATGCGACGCCTCCTCCTTTTTTACCTCGGCGACAATTATGATAAAAATGATATCCAGGCATCACAAAGTCCTTTACAGTCGAGTCAAGCCTGAGCCAAGATTCGCTGATGGCAAAGGCATGGTATTTGTGTTCGCGTAAAATAGAGTTGATGTCATGAAGATGTGCATCGAGAGATTGACATGAGCTATTTCTAAGGAGAACATAATCCGTAGTCAGTGCAATCGATTTAATGCAGCGTTTGTGAACGGAAAATCGGACAACGAATTTTGTCGAAGGCCGAATGGGCGGCATTATCCTCGGGTCTGCTCTGCTTGCATAGCAACATAAAGCGTCTTTATTTTCGCATGCACTGGTTAGGTGCACGCCCGCGCAGTGTCCGCAGCGCATTTGTTTAGTGTAGGCACTTGCTACATAACCGAACTTGTAGCATCTAAAACACTGGATGACCATTACGTGATTAGAGAATCTACAAGAATCTAAACCGATAAAGATTTTGCGCACGGAAAAAAATAGTCGCTTGAAACAACCGCCGATCGGTGCGCCAACACCGAAAGGTGTTTTCGTCCCTTGTTACATATAGTATTTTATTCCACCTCCTATCGTGACCACTTTATGACTGAAACATGGGACCAACGCGTTCTTTTCTACTTTGAATATGCGCGCGCTTGCTGCGCTTTATACTTCTTTTATATCTTTTCCAGCAGTTTTCTCATTTTTCCTGCAAATTTTTCCCGCAAATTTTTCCCGCAAATTTCTCATTTTTCCCGCTAATGCTATTTTCGGAAAACATATGCTGCTTTCACACAGATTTTCAGAGTCGAACAGTGGTTTTTCGGATAGGGGGTGGAATAATAGTACATTATGTAACAAGGGGCAAAAGTAGAAGATTTTTCCCGCGGGTGGGTTTATTGCCCGAAAGAGAAAATTTGCTCGCAAGGGCAGTATGAGGCTTTGTGCAAATATGTACATAAAACGTATGTATTAATATTATTGCTTAAAAAGAATGAATTTGTATTCTAAATATATACTTAAAACTATACCACGAAGTTTGTTATGGTGAGTTATTTCTTACTATCCTAAAAAAATTCCAAAAAAACAGCGTTTCTTAGGCCTTTGAAGGCAGCCCCCCCCCTTCAAGCACTTGAGATTAGGTTACGGTACGGTTATTTTTCAGTTCCTAAAATAAAAAATTCTTTTTGTTAAGAAATTGTCCTTTAAATTGTCAGATTTTGTATATCTGTATACTAGGGTTATTTTTAGAAGGTGTATATCAATACTACCTTAATAAAAATTATTTTTTTTTATAGACTTCTGAATGCAGTAGTGAAGATTCTGACTCGTCGGTTAATCAATCTGCATCGCAATTTTCCCACAATCTTCAAGAAAATCCTCAGCAACGTATATTGCAAAAGACCCAAACACACCATCAATCTCAAACTGCTCAGGTGGAATCACAACGACATCAAAAAAGTCTTCAAAATTCAGTAAGAACATTTTTCTCTTTTTTTTTCTATTACATATTGCATATTTAAAATATTTAATACTGAATAGATGATGCCTCAACGAGTTCTCAAATCACCATTGCCTCTACAAGTTCAGCAGCAAATGGCATCACAACCACCTGAAGAAATTATTCGGAAAGATCTGGCAGCCATTTTACCCGATAAAGATCACGACGATACTGTATTTGATGGTTTAGAGGATTCTGAAAGTGGACGGCTAGTGTCTAAAGCTATAGAACGCATGTCTCTTGGTGCAGATTCTGATTCATCTGAAAACATTAGTGAACGAAATCGGATTCCAGTGTACAGTTCCTCATTACTTCAGCAATTTGTAGAAAAAACAGCACTTTTATCAGAACCACGAAAAAGACGTAGTTGTAAACAATTTAATAAAAAAATTGTCAGTGAACAAACAAAACTGGAATATACAAACTCATCAAATGTATCTCCTGATTCAGGAATTCAATCTGTAAATAATAGCCCTCTACATTTAGTAAATCATGTAAACCCTTTGTTGACAATTTCTTCAGGGTCTATTGTAGTTACTTCATCGACGCAAGCTAGTTCTTCAATAACGTCATCTAGTTCTACAAATAATACAAATACTAAAGGTGAGGAATATTAAAATTTTGCTCTGCATGTTACATTTATTATAATATCTGTTTAATAATAAATGTTTTATTACTTAAAATTTCTATTATTTTTAGTCTCAACAGTAAGTACAATAATTATGAAAAGCGCTCCAATGAAATCATCAGATTTGTTATCTACGTTAGAACTTGCTGATTTTGCCATGAAATCTGACCCTTCGGTCAATATTAATCGCATGCCAACGCTTCAAAAAAGAAAACCTGGTAGACCAGCCAAAATCGTCTCAACATTAACGACGCAACCTCGAGGTCCTGGTCGACCCAAGCTTCGAACCAATCTTACTTCTACGGCTACTAAAAAAGAAGTGCAATTGATACCATTCGAAGAGAAGCCATTTTCAAAGAAAGGTAGCCCGTGCCTCAAAAGAGCTAAAGTTGTTGTTTCACATTGCAGCAAGTTGCTCACGAAGCAGCAACAGATTTTGGAATCTCAAAAAATACGAGATAAGAGACTCAAATCCAAAACATCAACTCTAAGGAAATCCACAAAAATAAATGGTTAGAACGAAAAATATTTTTACTTCTCTAAAAAGTTTTTTAATAAATCGTGCAATAAATATTATGGAAAGAGAAAAGCCAGTTCTCTCTTGATCCATAATCTTTTTGAATGCCACTCATTCAAGGAAATTATAAATCATGGAACTATAAAATACAAAAAAAAGGACACCCTGCATGATCGCTATTATGTACTAGTTAATTCAGTTATATCCACCCAGTTTTATATTTAATTTTTTCAAAATCTGAGATCAAAGAAGCGGGATCGAATTCTGTTAATTATAAGTAATTAACTAGAACATGATAGTGATCACGTAGATTTCCTTCGAACCAAGGATTCCAAGGTACTTGATTTCCTGCAATGGGGATGCAGGAATAAACATATGGCAGCCATGCTAGCAATGAGCAGGGTTTAATTCGTAGCTTGCGGTAAGAGTGCTGCATATCCGGCAAGAGAGAGCGGTTCAGACTACTACATATAATATTTACAGTTAGAGCAAGAAAAAATGCAGAATCAATTGGCTTATTTGCGAACTTTTGTTAGGCATGTCAAAATCAGTCATTTAAGGCCTACGGCTCGGTAGGTAGGGCGAAGGACTTGTAATTTGGTGGGCCGAGTTCAAATCCCAGTCTGCCGATTGATACAAGCACCTCTGTAAAAGTTTATTTGCTTTGTTCACAAACACATCGTAAGTCTCCGTAATTGAGTAGCATACCAAAGGGGAGCGTAAATAGAGTGACGTTAAATAAATAAAACAAAACAAAACCAAATCTGTCACTTTTCACAAGTTTCGCTTTAGGGACCTTCACTGTACTCTTTAATAATAAATTTCCTTGATTTTTATTGGCAGCTAGGTAATTGTTTATCGTTATTTCTTTCAGCATCAATAGCAAAACGACAGTTACAATCTCAACACTGTGAAAAAGAGAAAATGTGCTTAACTCACAAAAAATGTCTAAATCAGGTACCACTAGTTATTACTGATAAATCCGCTAAAGAATTAAATGCAACCACATCTGAAGTTTATGCAAACCAAAGTAATCTTCTGAATAACTGTAAGAGAATAAAACAAGAGCGTCAATCATCTGTGAGAAAAAGCAACAAATTTTGTTCTTTTAAGTCTACCAAAATAGAGGATTATAATCAAGGTATAATTTGTGAAAATAGTATATTTATTGTAATCTCTCTCTCTCTCTCTCTCTCTCTCTCTCTCTCTCTCTCTCTCGTACTTTGTTCAAAGAACAATAAAGCTAAATCTCTCTCTCTCTCTCTCTCTCTCTCATTGTGTAACTCTCAAAATCTTATCTCCTCGATTTTTGTTAGTTCTAAAAGAAAATATCAGAGAAAAATAAGAATTCTTTTGTTATCTGAAGGACAAGAACACACACACATACACACACACACACACACACACACACACACACACACACACACACACACACACACACACACACACACACAAACACACACACACACACACGCGCGCGCGCGTACACAGAGAGAGAGAGACACACGCACACACGGATAAATTGATTCTGATTTATTTAATTTAAATACAATTAAAATTAATTTAAGCAATCGTAGTCACGATTACTTCAATTTGACCCAATTAAAATCTATTAAAATCAGATTGATTTAAATTGGGTAAAATTGTGCATTTTTGCAGGACATTGTCTGTTCTTTCTGTTTAACAAGGAGATGACCAAGGTTGCGGGTCCTGGATTTCATCAAAACTCTGTGGAATGATTCTTTGGTTCAAAATAATGTATAGGTGTCTCCAGATTTTATTGAATGGAGCCTAGTAACAAAATGATGACTTTTTTTGAAAAAATGTAGGGGAAATGTTACGGTAATGTTAAATACTGGGAATATAAAAGTCGTACAAATACGTCTAAAAATCAAAAGTAAAGTACAATGGAAAATCTACAATTTGAGATATGCAGGCTTAAAATAAATTTTTTGAATCAAAAATTATTTTGGTCAACGTAAGTGTGTTTTAATTTTCAATTATCCATAAGTTTTGAACCAATAAAGATATTTGAATCCTGTAAGTCTCAAATTATAGTTATGTCACTGTGCTTTATTTCTAATTTTTACACACTTATTACCATAAATAAACATTTCCCCTATACTTTTTCAAAAAAATCTCATAATTTTGTTACTAGGCTCCATTCAATAAAATCCCGAGACACATGTAAATTATTTTGGACCAAAGAATCATTCTACAGAGTTTGGGTGAAATCCAGGACCCGCAACTCTGATCATCTCCTTGTAAGTATAAATTATTTTGATTTTAGACGAAGGACTGAGTAACAAGGTTTCTAAAGAAAACCGGCTTGCTGCCTTAAATAAAAGGTATCAACCTATTCGTAAAAAGCAGCAACAACAAATTGCAGCAATTTTTCATCGTCGAATTCTTAAAGAGAATAAAATTAATAAAAATGCAATATTCGAAAATACGAGTATGAACTCTAATGATAACACTACTTCACTTCGGATAAGTGGTGTTGGAGTGCAAACTATTATATCTTTACCTGTCATTAATCCACTGAAGAATACCGATGCAGTATGTGGAAACAGAGATACCGGAGATGAAAAGGTATGGAACGCTCTTAAATTGAAACTGAAATCTTTTAACGAATAATTTGTGAAGATTCAAGTAATTTTTATTTAATCAGGTATTCGTGAAGAACAGCAGTTCGCATAAGAGTATTTATTCAAATCTGGTTGGACAGAAAATTCAACACAATCATCGTCATCATCACCGTAAACATCGAAGACGGGTTACAGCAGCACCAAAGACACCTATTCGGGTTGATCCAACTGTAGGAAAAGAACTTGAAAGACTTATAGAGAATTTTGCAAGGCTGTGTTCACTAAGAAAACTTCCAGTATCCACGATTAGTAATTCTATTAGTATCGGTAATGGGTCAAGTACAACATCATTAGGTGATTGCAAATCGCTGCCTCAAATTTTTAGAATAAAAAATATAAACAAGAATTACAGGAACTGCGAAGAAAATATTGGTAAGTAAATTAGAAGCCTTTTACTATAAAGATAAATATTATTGAATTCGTATATTATTGCATATTTTTAGTGAATCTAGATAAAATTCTGAAAAGACGAGTAAAGAAAGAAAAAGGAGAGAATAGAAGCAGTAGTAGTAGTGGAAGTAATAGTAGCAATGGTAGTACTACCGGCAATGAATCGAGCAATCCTAATGAGCAGCGACTTCCATTAAAAAAACGGCACTACCACGTTTTTAGTACTCACAGCAATTTTCAAGAAGAGCAGCGAGAGGATGGTGAGGAGGGCGAAGATGACGATAACGACGTTGATGAAGATGACGATGGTGAAGATAATGACGAAGACGATGATGAAGAGGATGATGATGACGATGCTGATGATGACAATGATATCGACGACGTCGAGGATAGTGAAAAAATTGGAGAAAACGAAGATGTATGTCGCAAACGAGAGACTGAAGCTGAAATTAAATATTTAGAAAAGGGAGCGACTTTAAAATTAAAAAATCAAAGAAATAAGTTGTCAGATAGTCATCAAAAGTCCGATATCTCTACTGCTGATGTTAAGCTAATTGCAGGTTCAAGGAAAAGACTTAGAGATTCAATAGAAAATATTATTACCGATAATATTGGTGAGTACGGTGTATCTTGTCAAAATAGCTATTACTTCCTTAAAGCTTATCACTACTGTGTATCTGACTATAGAAGGAAGCTTCTTCAAACTACTAATTCACTGTCCATAGGATTCCAAGACGACCACTGGACCAAAATGTTTCACATTGATGAATATTGTCAATTCACTAGAATCGATATGAGTGCAGGAAATTAAATTTTATGAATAGATCTTTTTTTATTTTTTTATTTTTTCATTTTTTTCACATTTAAATTGGTGTATTGTAAAGTTGTATCCAACAAGTTAGAGCAGTTTGGTCCGGTGGTTGTCTTAGAATCCTACGGACAGTGGAGTAGAGAAGAAGTTTTCTACTCAAAGAGCTCCTTGACCTCTCAAAATCCAGATAAATTGGTCTTTTAATATTAGTAAAAAAATTTGTTTAATTCAAACAATTTGGTATATTTTGAATGTTTATTTTCCATTTTTTTATTTACAAGTTGTATGCCTTCTTAATGCTTTTTAATAGTTTTGTTTGCTAACTGAATAAGTCTTATACATTATAAAATTTACTAACAAAAAGAATTTTGGTCAAATATTATATGTATAATGATTCATTGGTTCAAAATTACAGACATACCTCGAAATATGTTCAATGATGCCTAGTTCGAAAATTTAAAGCTTCATAGGGAAAATCTGCATTTGTGAAAAGGTTAAATATTTAGGAATTAATAACTGTACAAACAAGCCTAAAAATGCAGCAAAAAAGCTACAAATTAAGACTTATTAGACTGAACAAGTTAAATTGCTGTCCAAATCCTCGCTTAAAAAAGTGATGGCAGGATGTTGCGAAACATTTTAAAACGCGATTTGATTGGCACGCGGGCATATCCGGTTAAATGACACTAAAAATCTAACTTCAAAAATACGGACAAAAAAATGGAAAGGCGAAGCGTGTTGGATTTTGCTAGTTATGCGTATAATTAATATAAATCTAAAAAATAATTTATATCAAATTTTCTTTTTAACTTTTAATGGATTTGAGTAGGATTATTAAAGTAATAAGTAGGATTTAATACTTGATTTACGTATATAACTTTGAAACTTTGATGCTTGTATGATTAGAGCCGCCATTAACGTATTTCGTGAACCAGCCATCAGGTCTCGCATTGCAATTTTAAAGTCCCAATAGTAATCGGATCACAGCTTGTAGTCTATATAATTTTTACAGTACAGTACAGTAAAATTTCTAATCATACAAATTTTACCATACTGTACAGAAATATTTACTCCGACTTATTCGAAACAAATTTTCCTCTTCACTGTCCCGTTAGAAGCTTTTTAAAAACCGACTCTTATATACATTTATTTACAAGTAATTTATTTTTGTTTAGAAGAAGAAATAGCTGCACTACCCTGCGCAAAATCACAAAATCAAATTGATTTACAACCAAGGCGGAAAAAGAAAATTGTAAAAGATTTGCGAGTAACGGTAACAAAACTTCTTGTGGAAAACAATCATGTGATTGAAAAAATTGAAAAAGTAGAAAAAATATGTGCCAAGGATAAAACAGAAATAAAGGAAAAATTGATTGGTAAACTTTCGAAGAATGAGAAAGTTGAAACACAAGCTATCGATTTGCACCGTCTTGAGAGAAATGCAAAAAATAAGCAATGGAAAGAAGATTCAGATGGTAAAGAAGTAGATAAAATAGAGAAAAAAGAGGTTGAATGCAATAGAAAAAACACAAAAGATACAGAAAATAAGAATAAAATGAATAAAAAATTAAGAGAGCTTACAAATAAATTGAATAAAGAAAGTAGTATTGAAATAAAAGAATCAAAAAAGCAGATCGAAAGAAAAGCTAAAGCTAGGGATAAGTATAGCATGAAAGATAAGGAAGCGATTTTTCTTAAAAGCGTGAGAAGCGATAAATCAAATGTTACTAGTGCAAGCAGTTCGTTAACTATGATGACGATAAAGAAAAAAGTCCGGCGCAAAAAAGCTATTAACCGCACAGGTTTTCCCACACTTAAAAAGAAGAAGAAAAAACAGGTTGTAACTATTGCATTGAATAAAGAAGATTTACAAAAGGTTCTTATCAATGAAATTGAAAAGAAAGCAGTATTGAAAATTAACGATATAGCTGTTAAAAAACATCATTCGAGCAGCAATGAATTAGAAGAAAAAGAAAAAAGTAAGAAAAAGCCTGAAGTGTGTAACACGAAGGAAGCAGTAAATAAAAGCATAAACGTTGAAAGTAAAAATGCAAGTGATGAAGCTGCGTGTGACAAAGACCATATACCTTTTGAAGATAATGCCTTTGTTGCATGTGGAGAATCGTCAGTGCATAAAAATCTACTTGATAAATGTGATGGAAGTAAGCCTTGTGACAAGTTGTGTCCAGTAAAATACGAAAAAATTCAACATTCAAGAATGTATGACGAAAATGCAACTTTAGAAGAATCTTTGGAAAGGTAAAAGTTTTAAAATAGCATTAAACTTCAATTTAATTGATAATGTATTTTTCAGCCTAGCGAGCCGAAAGCATGACCATTTCTGCCCTCCGGCCGGAAAGCGCCAACTTTCGGGCCGATGCGCGAAATGAAGTAGCCGCTTTCCGGCACCGTCCAGCAGAAAAATAGTATACACACCTTGGCCAGTAAAAAAGAAAGCCTCAGATCAAATGTTTGTCAACCTCGGCTTCGCCTCGTCTTTTACTGGTCTAGGTATGTAATATACTATTCTTCTCGGCGTCCGATCGAAAAGGTTATAATTTCGGCCTCGCTACGCCGAAAAATACAATACGCTAGATGGGAGGTAAAAAAGAATGCCTCAAATCGCACGTTTAATTTACGTGCGATCTGGGACCGTTATTATTTTACCTCCCTTGTTGCGTAATATACTATTATTCCACCCCCTATCTAAAAAATCACTTTTCGACCCTGAAAATCGGGGCAAAAACAGCATATTTTTCCCGAAAATAATATTAGCGGGAAATATGAGAAATCAGCGAGAAATATGAGAAATTAGCGGGAAATATGTGAATTTTGGGGAAAATTTTTTTATTTTAATTTTTAATTAAAAAAATTTAAGAGATATTTTAACTGTCTAATATAACGCGAATAAAGCTAATAAGTTAAAAAATAACACGTTGGTCCCTTTTTTCAGACTCAAAAAGTGG
>JAWWEN010052562.1:0-10438 GCA_035582955.1 Sycophila texana | reverse complement strand
AGCTACAATGCAACTTTAATTTTGAAAGTAATGTGAGATTTTGGCGTGAGATGTCACGTGAGATTTTTCAATAGGGATAGTAATTTTTACTATAACATTTCTCTCCGTGTACCGTAATAATACTCACTATACGTTCAAATATTACTTATATAAAAAAAAATAATGAATAAATAATCATTTCAAAATTCTAACGTGTGCTAATTTTTTCCAGCCCGTCGTCGGACAGCGACGCGGAGAAGGAGATCTTCATGTACGACGTGTCGTCGGAAAGCGTGAGCAAACTGGCGGGCGACCTGTCGACGGCATTCGTCGACGCCGCGGAGAGCAACTCGGACGCCGACGGCGACCCCATGGCCGAGGTCTGAGAGCGAAAAAGAGAAAAGGAAAAAAAGAGAGAGAGAGAAAGAAAGAAAGAAAGCGAGAAAAAAGGAGAACGGCGGCGACGCGCTCTTTCACCGAGGCAGCGCGCGAATTCCGCCGATGCAAATCAGCGGCTCGGTTTAATTGTGCCAACGGACAGTTCTCCGGATCGGAGGGCGATCGGCGCGTCTCCGCGCGAAAGCGGAGTGTTTTCAAAGGCGACGCAGAGAAAGAGAAAAAGTGAGAGAGAAGGAGCGATTATTTTTTTTTTTTTTTTGGAGAGAGAAAGGGTGGAGCACACCGTACGACTTCCTCCTTCCCCTTCTTCTTACTTCTTTGCTTCATTACACGCAGCAGCCTCGAGTGTAGATACTTTAGTTATGTATTGATTGTATATATATTTTTTAAAAGATTTTTTATACTTTTTTATACGATAAATTACTTTTTTTTTATATAAATATATTTGTAGAAAAATTTTGGTGTTTTCTTTTTTATTTACATGGTGCTGGTTTGACGTGAACCCAATATCATCCTCCGTTTTCCAATAGGGATATAGGTGTACGTATAAGAGTTTGTGGAAAAAAAATTAAGATTTTTTGGTAACGATTGTCTTAATTAAAAACGAACGGAGAAAAATATTGCCATTAAATATTATTGAAATTTTTGCAGAATCGAGGTCGATCAGGAAAACATTTATAAATGACTTTGAATTATGAAAAATTAAATTATTAATATTAATTAAATTGTTGTACTATAAGTAAAATTCGCTGGTGACTATAACCATTTTGTTATTTCTTTAAGTGGTTGTTCTCGTTTTAATTAATACTACATAATAATCGCTTCTAACGAAGAAAAGCACATTTAAAAAAAGCTGCCTATTTTAATTTGTCAATTTCAAAGCACTAAATAAAAGTAAATTCTTCCAGAAGCTGATAAAGTTAAGGTATGATACCCTAAATTTATCAAGTTTTGGAAGAATTTACTTTACTTTAATGCTATAGAAAAATGGAAAATTAAAGGAGGCCTTTTGAATTGTGCTTTTCTTCGTTACAAGCAACTATATAGTCATTTTTAATCATAATGAAATTTTAACGGATTAAATGAAATTAAAATTAATTAAATTAATTTTATTTATATTCGATTAAGTTTTGTAGTTTAATAAGTATCAAAAAGTACTTATTAAATGAAAAAGTATTCGGTACTTTTATAAAATACAGGTTCTTCTTTTAGTCATAAAAATATTTAGTTTTTTAATTAATAACTGATTCGATAATACACAAACATTGGCTCAGTAAAAATAATGTTATTTTATTTTACTGTACATATTTACATTGTAGATATAATTTATTACGAGAAATTAAATTTTGAAATCTAAAATTTACTGGATATACCGCCTTTATTAATTATTAAATGGCATTAAAATTAAATTTTGAAGTATTTAATAAGTGCATTGATCGTTTGTTTCCATCTTAAATAATTTTTATATTTATTTACAATATACAAATTAATTTAAAATAACAATTTTTAAGTATGACATTTCATCATATTTAACAATGATTTAAAACTATTACACTTTTCCTTTATGATCAAGTTTTAATGAAGGTAATTTTAACATATGCTGCAAATATGGAAGCTTTTCATAGTCGTACAGCTTGTCCCATAATCGCTCCGATATATGCACTACTGTAAATGAAAGTGCTTCCAACGTTTTAATGTAGGCTGCAAAAGATGCTTCTATTCTCGGAATATTTTTTCCATATGCCTTAGACGGGAAGAATAGTACAGCTATTCTGAAATGTAAATTACATAATATTAAATTGTTGATTAATTTTCTTTTTTTTTTTTTTTTTTTCAATTTTTATCGTTTATAATTACTTGTTACTTCCTGGAGGAATTATAAAATCTTCTACATAAGTAGTAGAGTTAGAATCCTTTGGTTTCACGACAATAGGATAATCATTTTTTGTAACAATCAGGTGATCTAAAAAAATTTATAACAATTCGATATAAAAGTAAGTATTTTTAATGTTAATTTGAAAGGAAAGTTTAGTTAATAATGCGTGCAACAAACCAATTTCATGTCCAAAATGTGTTTTTACTTTTGTCTTAATCAAAGAAGGATCTTTAAGTATCTTTTCTAATGCTTGAAGTAATACATTGGTCGTATATTTTTTAGTTTCAGACTCTCGAAATGAATTGATTAGCTTTTCTGAAGGCCATTGACCTGAATAATTTGGATGCAAGATTTTTACAATCATGTATAAACGTTTAACTGCTTGATGATATTGGTAAGACATTAAATCTGGATTTTGATCTATACTAAAAATTCGATCTAACAATTTACTATTAAAACATTCCAATGAAGCTAAACGAAGACCTAGATAGCATAAAGTGGGCTGGTCGGAAATTCTATTGGCATTGCTTACAATAATTTCTTGTAACTCATTCCAATTAGTTGGTTTAAAATCTGCTACAGCTAATCCCGTGGTTATACTTGATATGGCCAGTGGTGAGCATTCTGATAAAATTGTGGGATGACTAGTACACAGCTGTGATAAGTATTTCAGAAGTGGTATATTAATGAATCGTATTTTGTTTAAAAGATTCAAAATAAACGTTCCCCTGCTTAAACCATAATTGTTAGTAATGACATAATCGATTAACTTATCCAGAAATGCGGCATTATAATATTGTTCTTGCCTAAAAAAATTGTATTGTTTATTATTTTTAGTTAGTTACATAATTTAAGTCTAGCAAACAATATTTATCTTACCCATTTATAATTAAGTAACACATTTGTACAATGATGTTTATTACTGATTGTTGTCTTATATCACCTGATTCATTTAAAATAATATTTTGCATTCTAAATAAAACATTATAATAAGAAGTAGATGTATTTTTTATCCTCAAAATTGAATACAAAATATTAACTGCAGTGTTAAGATCTATTGGTTGCATGTTATCATTGAGAGCATTCAAAATGTATTGGATTGTTACTTTGTCAGTTATATTTTCACTTACATAACGCAAAGCACATTCCAATTCCTTAATTTCGTCTTTATCAAGTTTCAAGTACAGCTGAGACGAAAAAACTGTTGGTAGACTAATACTTATAGCATTACTTAACGGTGTTGGGTCCATTCTTTTAAATAAGAAAGTTAAATAGTAAATTTGATGCATTGTTAAATCATTTATTGAATGTCTAATAAGTTGTAAAAGTGACTGGACAACCGTAGATGAGCTTGAAACTTTGAGGAAATTCAAAACTTTCAAGGATTGTACTATTTGTGGTAGTTCCATGCTTGTAAGGTAACGATTCAGTATGTCACACATAATTAAAAAATGTTCATTACTATGTATCTCCGAAGTTTCCATTTTATTTTTTTCAAAATATTTGTGCATTGTAGTTAAAGCAACCACTGCATGACGACTGTCTATTTTGGTCATATTAGCTTTTAAATTTTCTATTAAACGGGGCAAGCTGCTGTCGTCACTTAATAATTCAAAAATTTGCCTACTGGTAGGTTCCTGAAATTTTATATCACCTGCAGCTGCTTTCAGTTCTGTAGTTATTTCTGAAAAATGATTAAAGCACAATGTACCAATTGCTACTGTAAAATATTACACTGTCAAAAGAATTTACCTTTTAAATCACTAAAGTTGTGACTAAATCTCGTTGTCGATACACATTTTGAAAGTGTAGAGATATTTTTCATCAACATAGAAAATCTGATCAACGAGTTCGCCATTTCAAGGTATACCTTATACCTTTATACTTTAAACAAACTTAATTTAAGTGGTAATTGTAAGGAAAAAAACCAAAGTCATGAGTAACTATGATTTTAGAAATGTTAATAACAATTATTTTTTATTTGAACACAACACTTCTTTCCCGGTCCATCATTTTCTAGGTTAAATTCGAGTTACACTTACACTGGTGACTGGTTAGGGTTACACATGGATATATGTAGAGTAATTCTACATTCCTACGGTAGAGTCCCCGAAAGCATATATATATATGTGAATGTATGTGAATAGAAGTGTACTGTACTTGCGAATCGCGAGTTGATTGTACGAGGAACCTAATCGCGGCCACACTGCGCCCTCTATAAACAAATAAAACAATACCAACTTTTATATTACTATAACTGTACTTACGCTTTACTCCTACGCACCGTATGTATACCACACGCGGAATATAGATCGATTATTCGAGCAGTACAGCTGATCAGACGTTTCCACCTTGAGAAAGGACTATATAGTGACGAGCAGCTGATGCATGAATGAGTTAGACGGTTCCTTTTATTTAAATCAAACGATGGATGAGAGAAAAGTGCTGGAGGAGCAGCTGAGGGAAGCTGCTTGCATAGGCGACACCGACGCCGTGCAGGAATTGATAAATCTTGGAGTGGATGTAAATGCCAGGCATGCCATCAATGGATGGTAAGTATTTTGGAGTATATTTCTTGAGTACAAAGTTAATCGGATGCTGACACTTGCATCTTATGGAAATTACTTTTTTAGGACAGCGTTGCATTGGGCTTGCAAAAGAAATTATCTCGACGTTGTGGTGCTGTTGCTGAAAAGTGGAGCAGATAGAAATGTTAAGTCCGAAAAGGGAGAGACACCAGCATCGGTGTCTTCTAATCCGTATGTTCTGCAATTGTTAGGTGCTGCGTCTGACTTTTGCAAGTCGTCAGTTGACCAGGAAGCTCCTATTTTTGTGCCTCATTATCTGAAAAATGCTCCTTTGAGTGCTAAAATAGAAGTGGATTATCCTAGAGAGAGCATCAGTAATTTAAGCATCAGCAATCATATATATCATGAAGGTACATGTAAATGTTTTTCGAATTTTACAAATGTAATTTTACAAGTTACCAATTGAAATATTTTTGCTTTGCAGAAGTAGTTTTAAAAATAAGAGTAGCATATGCATCTGATTCTGATTTTATAGAAGTCGATCTTCCACGTCATGCTTTAACGTATGAAAATTTAATCAAAACATGTTGTGATGAATTAGATGTCAATGCAGCACAAATAGTCAAACTACGAAAACTGCCTAACACAAAAATCAGAAGAGATAAAGATGTACAAAGACTAGAAAACTATCAGGAAATCGAGGTGGTACTTCACACACCTACTAATGTTGCTAATGATGCAGCACAAAAGTCTATGCATTATGCAAATGGAAGTACAGTACCGATAACCCCTACCAATAACTACCAAAGTATATCCAAAAAAGATCAAACAATTTTATATTAGAAACGTGTACATAGTATTAAAAATGTTATAGATTTCTATACTGGTATAAAAACCGCAATAATATATTTATAAGTATTAAATTTTTTTATTTAAATTTATATAGATATAATACTCAACAAATTGTACAAAATAATGCATTTATTTACACTTTTAATAAACAAATGGTTCTAAATAATCTTATAAATATTTTAACTTAATAAAAGTTATTGTTCTATTTACAATAATGATGCGTAACTTTATTCGTCGTCACTTTCATCATCCTCATCCTCATCATCATCATCCTCATCATCATCATCCTCACCGTCTTCGTCATCTTCATTTTCTTCTTCGTCGTCGTCGTCCTCGTGATCTTCATTTTCTTCTGTTTTTTCTACTTTAGTTTTAGCTTTAGTTTCTTTTGAAACTTTCTTTTTTTCATCTTCATCATCATCATCATCATCATCATCATCATCATCATCTTCGTCATCTTCATTGTCGCTATCATTTCCAAGATGTTTAACGTCAACTGTACCATCAGCTGCCACTTTAACAGAGACATTTTTAGTGAAAGTAGATAGTTCTCCTTCCACATCTTTGTAAGCCTTTGGTCGTTTCGGATTCACGACTGGAACTTGAACTGTATTTCTGTTCTCTGCAAAAAAGAAAAAAATATTGTTAAATACTGCAACAGTGACTAAATGCTTTTTTAAAAAATTTATAAAATAAATTCTTACTCAGAGTTATGTAGATGGGAATAGAAATACCCAATGGTGTTTTTATACTTAAAGATCTTATATTGTTCCAGCCTCCTGGAAAATGTTCTCCTAAATGTTCTACAACTGCCATTATATTTTCAGCAACTTTACTTGCACTCTGCGAGCAAGTGGCAACCTGAGTGATTGAACTGTCACCATTGCTGTGAATTTCTAAGCTTGTTTTTTTGAGTGCACTATCAATTGCTTCTTTCAAGTCTTTCTTGTCCATATGAACAGAAGTTGGTAATTTTCGTTTTAGCCTGAAAGTTTTTCCTAATAGATGTGCTAAGTGTCCAGAAATTCGTCCATCGGCAAGGAAGTAATCATAGGAATTTAGCAGTCTTCTTCTCATTTCAAACTGTCTGTATTCAGTTTTTACTTGATTAAAAGGTATAATAGTTTTCACTCGAGTACAACCTTGTTGTCGCAACAAATCTTCATAATGATGTACAGTGTCTTCATAGTCTCTTCTTCTACCTTTTTTCAAGTCCTTAACAAATAGGGCTACTTCATCATTTTCTGTCAGCATGCAATGAGGAAGAGTTCTGGAACAAAATAAAATTATTAGTAGGAACATTTTAAATACCAATACAAAAAACATTAAATTTAACTTTAACTTCATACAAAGTTTTATAATCATGGTATCTCATAAGGATCCATTGGTAAATTATTGTGAATAATCATGTGCATTATAAATAAATGTTCATACTTTTTTTTAACAAAATATATAGTTGAATACTCACATTCTCATTTGATGCAGAGGCACTTTCGGAACTTTAATACAAGTGATTGAAAGTAAAATTGGGGGCTTTTCCGAATTGAATAAACTTTTATTCAATTTGGAGTTTGTTTCATTTGCAGTAACTTTAAGAAGCGCTTTAATGTAAGGTAAAATTTCTTTCTTTGTTAAAGTTGGTTTATCTGAACTTGAATTTTGCAAGTCTTCTTCTTGTTCTAAATCCTCTTGTTTCCTCTTTTTAGACTTGATACTTTTAATTTCTTCATTATTTTCTACTTTAACTATGTTTTCCTTTTTAGATTTTAATTTTTTAGATAATTTTAAACTCTTTTTCTGTTCTAAACTATCCTTGTTTTCTTCATTGACAAGAGTTTTTGTTTTTGCTGATTTATCATTATTTAAAATGTTTTCTTTTAAGACTTTTGTTTTTATTTCCTTCTTGTTCAATTTTGTTTTCTTAATGGATTCCAAATTATTCTTCGATACCTTTGGTTGTGATGTTTTAATTTTGTTACTTTCTTCTACTACTACTGCCGATTCAATTTTAATTTTCTTATTTTTGGCTAACACGGGTTCAACTTCTTTAACTTTCTTACTTTTTATTACTTGTTGTTCAGTTTGTTTAACTTTCTTACTTTTTATTAATTCTGGTTGAGAATTTTTACCTTCCTTAGTTTTTATTACCTCTGGCCCTTTTTTGGATGATATCACATTTAAACTGGGCTTTGCATCTGATTGTATATTAATCTTATTTTTAAGAACCTCAGTTTTCTTTTTTAAATTCTTCTTAATTGGCTTATCTGGTTTTGAAATAACATCTTTGAAAGAATTTTTAATATCTTTTACCTTCTGTTTTACATCTTGAGCCTTTGACTTTTTGTTTATAACATTTTTTACTTTTTGAATCAACTTTTCATTCTCATTATTTTGAGAATTTATAATATCTTTAATAATTTGCTTTTTCTTTAATGGAATATCTGTTACATTTTTAGCTTTCTGCTTTTTGGAGATCTTGCCTATTTTATTAGAATCTACCTTCGGTATCGACTTAGTTTTAACTTTAAGATCATCTTTAGCTAATTTCTTGGCCTTCTTCGTCATTTTAGATTTAACATTAGCATCTTTTGCCAATCGTGAAGCAAGTAGATCCATGGTAATGAATTATCCCTTATTTAAGATTAAACTTTTTTGCTTTTACTGCAAAGCAATAATCTATTATGCTTTTCTTCAACTATTGTATCAGCTGCCTTTTCAGTGACCTGCATAAAAAAAAATGTTATATTTAGAAACAATAGTCACCTTTGTAAAATTAGTTTATTATTTATTATTATCTCATACAAATTTTTATAATCAAGGTTCTCATAAGGATCCATTGGTAATTTATTGTGAATAATCATGTGTAAATAACATTATAATATTTATTTTTAATTTTAATGTATTTCTAGCTAAATAAACATTTTAAAATTCGTATATATATAGAAAGTGTATAAATAAAGGTACTTTAATATTATTATATTATATTATTATATTATAATCTTAGATTTATATAAAAAAACATTCGAAGCATATACAAATAAGTTTATATTTAAAATTTTTTGAGTGAGTAAATTCCCAAAGCAAGGAAAAATATATAAATCACAGCACCAATAAATAATAAAGCAATAGAATAAACGTAAACAGGAATAAAGAATCATTAAGATTTCTCCAATAAAATTGGATTATTAAAATTGTAAAATTCGTTCTATTCAAAGAAGGTAAGCGTGGCGGCGAAAACCTAACCTAACTGTTCACTACGTAAAACTGTTTTTCCACTCATTTTTACAAATATTAAAAAAACAGTTAATTTAGAATATTTAGTGTACAGTTTAAAATATCGAAATATTTATTTAAAATTGTAAAACTCTTACATTATTTAAAGATCCTTACGTTTGTATAATGCAGACTGTTCCACAGCCATTTTTCAGTCACGCACGATCAACGCCGACTGCGAAGTGCGAAGCGCGTGCACCAACGCCGCCACGCGTGCAACCACCATTATCGACTGAAAAAAAAGATGGACGGAGAAAGGAGGGAGTAGGGAGGGAGGGAAAAAGCAGTGGTACCAACAACATTGGAGGCGCGCAAATTCAAACAAAATTGTGAGTCGGACAAAATGCTGATGCATATAAGAAAGCTACATAAAAGTAAAAGTCATTCAGTCGTTTATTAAAACCTTAAAATTCATTCGCTGTCAAATTTATTCCGCCAAAATACAATCAAAAAGAAAAAAAAAATACAATTTCTTCCCCTTTTTTTTTTTTGAAGTGATATGTAAGGTTATGAGGGAAGGACGTCAAAATTATTGTGCAGAGGAAATTTTGATTAAACTGATTAAAATTGAATAATGTCCATCAAGAAAAGTTTCAAAAGCCGTTTCAAAGTTCTCATGAGATACAGAAGTACGCCTAATGATCAGAATACTCGGAAGCGTTTTCAACATATCGTTCCAGACTGAGTTGCTGATAATGACTCTCCTGGGACTGGTAATCATTATAGTATAAAATTCTTCATTCTAAAATTCTTCAAGCAAAAAAAAAAAATAATAGCAAAAATAGAAACAGTAATTCAACGTTTATTTATCTTCTACCCCAAGGCTAACGCAACCCTGGACTGGAAACCGTTCGATTTGGTATCGAAGCTGAACGTCATAGAGGAGCTGCACTTTCCAGCCCGCAGCGACGGCGAGATCAGCGGCAATTTCATTCCGTGTATAAAGAAACGTAATTGTTCTTCTCTCCGTACGCCAGGAAATGGAGATGGAAATGGTCCGCTATTAAAGCCCGCTTTTATTTCAGTGCTCACGCTTACGGTCGTGGTGCAATTCTTCTGCAGTCTGCTGAATCCATTGGCATACCTTCTGAAATTGTACCCAATTATCACCTGGAGTCGGGCCGACGTTCTGCTCCCATGGCTCACGATACACGCCTTGAATACGATACTACCGAAACTGATGTCCATGGTGCTCGCATTCATTTTTTACTTCGAATCGATGATCACGAGCGTGACTCTTTTGGAATTTCTCGTGGTTGAATCGATTAATCTTTGTAAGTGCGCGCATCTTATTGTATCGTATCTTATTCCGGAAACTACTTTATGGTGCATCTTAGAAATTCAAGTGTTATGAATGCGAGCTTCAATCTAAGTTACTTGTTTTTGTTTAAAATTATAATAATTCGATAATTCGAATAATTTTGTTTAGGTTCTTTATAAAATTATTTAGATTTTTACACTGAAAAAAAAGTAAGAAATCGAAATCGATGTTTAGTTGTTTCAATTAATATTTGATTGAAACAAATAAATT
>JAWWEN010052561.1:0-10438 GCA_035582955.1 Sycophila texana | reverse complement strand
CAGTGCTGACGTGACAAAAAAGTCCATGGTTACCGTCAAAACAACGGTAATTTTTGATATAAATTTCTCTCCGTGTGGAAATATTCCCTTATGAACTTATTCGATAAACAGACTACGACTTAAAGCATTAAAAAAGTGCACGTGAATGAATTTCACTTATGCATATAGGAAATTTATCGTCACTTGCAGACAATTATAACTACATTTTTATGTTAATTTTTTGTAGAACTACGCAGGAGTGTCATTCAGTGTCAGAAAATCCAAACATCATTTCATTTACACTATAAAACTCACTTTAGTAATGGACTAATGAATTAAAAGCAGTAATATATTCAAAGGAATAGCGAACAAGTTTCAAGTTTATTTGATTATGTAAATCAAAATTTTGATCGCTGGCATACTATTAGCATATACATTTAATATAGAAGTCGTATTTTGGCACATGAATTACGACTAGAATTAAATTATCAAGATTTATTTTAACTGCCATCCACATGTGCATTTGATGCGCAAGTCATTCTCTTCAAACGCATTTAAAATTTATGAAGAAATCAGAATTTGCTTACTGCATCCTCTGCAAATCAAAAGATACCTTAATTGTCAACTGCAGTATTAAGAAGCGATCAAAAGCAAAACACTAAAAGCAAAATCATAAAAAAAAAAGAAAAATAGAACGAGTAGCGTATATACAAGTGTATTCAACTTTTTCGAAAAACTGCTACAACGAAATGGGCGTTCCGTAGCCTCGGGCAGTTTAGCTGCCATTACCATACAAAACTGGCTCGCTACACCAAGTGTAACTCCGCTTTACACATAATACAACAATTCGTAACCCGAAAAAGCCTTACATAAGCGACAAATTCGACGCTATACGGGCGTACGAGGGGAAATAGGCGGCCCTCGCCGCGGAGGAAAGGAGGAGAGGCGGAAGGCGAAGAAAAGGAAAGGAAAGAAAGGGAGTAATGCGTACTCGAGTCACGTAGCGAGTGCTGGTTGGCGGTGTACGCGCGCTCGCCTCTGGCGGTTCGTTGCTCGCCTTGACACTCAAGCGATATTCCCTCGAAAAACTTTCGTCGGCCGCTCCTCTTTCCCTTTCCGCTTCTCCGAAATTTCCTCTTGCAAATTTACCGATCTCCAAGTCGCTTCCCTTTGGGATAATTGTGCTGGCTCTTTTTAAGGATGCTCTTTTTTTTTGGAGTTATTACTCTGTATGCTAATGACGCGGAACGCGCTGAAGTAAATTGAAAGTTGAGACAGTGCATATAGTATTAATCATACTGTGGGCATATTTACATAGAGGTTATTTATTTATTGATTTTAATTAATTTTATGTCGACGCTTAAAATTGTGATTTAGTTATTTATGTGAAGGCAAAGTAGCCAAGTTTGTTGACCTATAAACGTGGTACGAATTGAATAATTCTAAGACGTTCTTGAGCTTGCTTTGGTCTTGTATCTTTCAAATTTTAATTTTTATACTTTTATAAAACAATTTTATTATTTCTGTGATCTGATCAAGATCAAGACAAGATAAAGACAAGGCCATAAGGCAAGACTAAGATGAGACGAAGAAAAAAATTTTAAATTGCTCGTTCAATTTCGGCTTCCAACAACTCCACTTCGAAAGAGACACTGAAATACGATTTTTTCACGCCCTACAATTCTACAAAAACAATAATCAAGCTTGTTACAAAAAAAAATTACGAGCGTTAAATAAAATAGCAATTTAATTTTACACGCTTTAATTATTTTTTTAAAAAGTCTCGTAATTCCACAAAACAATAAAAGAGAAGTCACTCCATCAACCATCAACAAAAAAAAATTTTATTCACGACGAGAAAAACATTCGCGCACACAATGAACGTTGACTAATAAACAGAGTCGGACGATAAGCAGGCGAAATTCGAAAGTCCAGTGCAAAAAGTAGCACGACGCCTCGACTCCGCCAAAAGTCGAGGGAACAATAAGAGCGAGCTCGCAGCTTTCAAAACTCGACGCGACGCAGAAGGAGAGGCCTAAAGAAGAAAAAAGAGTCGCGCGAACGCCCACGCCGAATCGTGTTTGCGCGATCCCGGGGACTCTCTCGCTCGCGAAAAAAAAAAAAAAAAAATAAGTTTAAGGAGGAGAGTCGGAACCCGCGTTTCACCTGACTGATGCGCACGCCCGTAAAAGGCCCCCACCGAGGAGAGTGCGGGTGCGCGTGTGTCCGATTTCGAAAGAGGCGGAGAGAGAAGGTCGAGGAGACAATGGGTTCGGGTCAATCGGACGAGCGGAAATACCGGTAGCTCGCTTCTTAAAATGAGTTATGCCCGCCGGGAGGAGGGGGAGTGCTCTCTGCCTCAGTCCTTTTTTTTCGGTGCGATTTTAATGTCCTGATTTATGGCCTCGCTCGTAATTCTCTTTTAATTTTTGGCGAGATCGAATTTTTCTTCGGAGAATTTCAATTTTTTGGCGCTGCGGATTAGAGCTGGAGGCTGTAAATATAACTATTAAAGCGTTTGATTGCAAGAAGCGTTTCTCCTTTTCCACGAGTACGAGTATCTTAAGTTGTGCTTGTATTTTATAGTTCTGTAAACGACTTGTTAAAAAATTCTTGTACATGTTCATTTTTTACCTAAGCGACTCGATATTATAAATATGCATGTACATGATTACTCAAAAAATTTTCTTAAAAGATTGTACTACATAGGTACTATAAAACTACTATTATAAGTAGTGGGATAAATAAGAATCGCTTTAAATTATTCAACTGAATTTTACTATTTTAATTGTCCTTCAAGTAAGGCTCGAAATGCATTGGAAGGTTTGCGTAGTGCTTGAAAATTTCAAATGCGTACGGATGACGAGCGACGCAATTCCGATGGCTGGATAAACGATGGAAGACGAGAAGGTGCTGAAAAACTCCGCTCTAATGATTACGATAACATTTCGCTTTTAACGTCGCTGTTATTCTTTTGTCACATTCCCAGTGACAAAATATGCTCGAAATGTTTCACAATACCTGCGAAGGACGGACGTCGGCTAGATTTAAATTACACTTGATTGTATTACCGGTTTAAATATAGGCATTTGTTGAAAATTCAAATTTAATTGGATTTTTTTGTGACCCGAGAGAACATTTGTATGAAAATAAAGTATCTTTGTTTTGCACGTGTCGTCTTATAGACAGAATAATGTGGAATACATTCGGATTTCATGAGGAATTGTTCTATCGTGAAATAATTAAACATTTTTACGACTTTTTTTCTCTTACGTTGATAAATTATTGTCTCTTTTTATTATAAAAAATATCATATCGTAGATTCTTAGAATTACACCTTTATTTGCACTACAATTTCATAATATTCTTATTAAAAATCCGATTATAATAGAGTTACAATAAAAAAATACGATAAAAAGATACAAAGCTACAATAAAGTAATACGATTAATTGTAACATTTTTAGTGAGCAAAGAAAGTAAATTTTGCATTCCACTAATTCTGAAAGTTATTAGTTAAAATAATTAATTAATGTATTGAAGATATATAACTATAGTATCTAAAACATTAAATTAATCTGCTATGATAAAGTGCCTGTTTTACGCTGATTTTATTCAAAAAATAAGAATACACTAGAATTCACACGCGCGCTTCGCGCGCTGATTACTTTAGTTCGGAGACGACAAAAACAAAAAAGCAAACGCTTAATTGCTACTACTTTCACACTTTTCAATTTCGATATTCGATAAATTCGATAATTCAAGACTCTTCAATTCGATCATACTAGAATTCACACGCGCGCTTTGCGCGCTGATTATTTTAGTTCGAAGAAGACAAAAACAAAAAAGCAAACGCTTAATTGCTACTACTTTCACACTCTTCAATTTCGAGAATGCGATAATTCGATTTCATTCAATTCGACCATAATCGCAATGCATTTTAATATAAGGGATTATGCTTTACGCGCTGCAGGTAACGTCTACAAAAAAGTTTTTTAAAGTGACAATAAACAGTTTTATCTTAATATTTGCTTTCAAATCCCACGAATCAAATTTGAATGCGTCAATTGAAGAGCTCATCTCCCTCGCCAGACACCGAAATCTTTAAGGAAAACACCGCAAAACCACGTCGTTATTTGAAACATCGACCCTTCGGTACTTCCACAGCACCACCTCGTCCCATGATTTATCAGAAACGCGCCCCTCGGTGGAGCCATATTCGCGCTCGTTTTTAATCGGCACAAAGCGCGTCGCCGGAGGACGAGGAGTGCCGCGAGATTTGGCCGAGCGCCAAGCCAGCGTCGATTCTCCCCTTTTATAATCCGAGGCGCGATGTCGAAACAACCGGTTCGCCGCGGCCCGCGAATAATGAAGAGCGCAAATGACGAGTAGGAGGGAGCGGTGTTGAGACTCTTGGTCCCGTCTCCGGCTTTTTTTTTTCGTTTGCCACCTCGCAGGAGAGTCGAGGGCTTTGTCGCGACTCTTCGAGGCGGGTCTTTTTTCTTTACGAGCTCGAGCGCCATTTTTGGGAGTAAACAAAGAGGGTTCCGCTTAGGAATACTATGTTTGTTTGCGCGGGGGAAGGCGCGTCTCTCTTTCTCTCTTTTTTTAACGTGCGCAGACGCTTTAACAACTTCCAATTTTTTTTTTTTTGCAAAAATATACGAGAGCGCTAATGTTTTCTTTGAACTGTTTGCGCTGAGGTTCGACGAATGGCCGGCGCAGGAGTTTCGATGGGCTCGACAATTTTAGCACTATTGTCGGAATTAATAAAAAAGAGACGTTGAGACGTGTTTTTTAGTAAGATCTATGTACAATGTGATTTGACACGGAAATCTTTTGATTGTAGGTATGAAAACCAGTTTCTTTATTTGCTCGGGATTTTTATTAAAATGATTAAAATTATTTCGTTGGTCACGGATTTAGCTGAAGAATTAGATAGTTATAGTTTATAATTGAAGAATTAGACTTGTATAAATTAAAAAATTTAAAAAGCCATGTATAAATTATAAGCTCCTTGAATTAAAGCTTTAAATCGTCAACGAAATTTTTCTTTAAAATACGTCATTAAAATTTTATGCTTTTCAAAAATGCTTATAATTAAAAATTTCAAAGAAATGCAAATGGTTATTTTTAAATTAATAATCCTATCTTCATTCCTTTTGATATGAACCGTTTATTTACGTTGTAAAACTGACTTAAAAATAGCGCGGCTGTATATTTCAGTACCGCCATTCTTAATTAAAAAAAGTTTCGCAAAGTACTGCTACTACGCAAAAAGAATAAAAAGAGTTTTTTTAATTAAATTTTAAATTTTTGCACAGAATTTGTGTTCTAAAAAATTGAAAAACAAACCTGGAACAAAATAAAATAAATTTCTTAATATTCATTAAAAAATAAAATAAACTTCCTAATATTCATTTTCCCGTAAAAATGACGGTGATGTTCTCGTAAAATAGACGGACCTTTTCTTGTAAAAAATTTTCCGTGCTTACAAACCAGTCAACGATTATATTTCTTCACGTAATTTTTGGGGAGAATGTACGAGGATCTTCATCGTAATATTTACGTGAATATTCTTTCAGTGTATAAACATAAACATTTTCTAAAAAAAAATGCCTCGAGTAGATTCATTAAAAATGAACTCAACTGCCACTGAAAAAGTACACCAAACAAAGTGCGCTTCCCAAACGGAGTCAAAAATTCCATAAAAAGACCGGAAAATTGGCAGCGCGCTCCGACAACAGAAACGTTGACACCGCGTGCATAAACAAGCGCGTCCACCGGTGCGCAAGCTCGCGAAGTGGCGCAATCCCGCAAAATCCCCAATTGAAACGAAGTTCGCTTCCATCGCTCTAAGTCCTCGGCCGATCGCCAGCAGCGAAACTCTCTTTCGAAACATCACTCGCCACACCTCGTACCGTAGGTACGGCATATCGGAAAATTTCCCGAGCCCATCCGGGGGGTTATTTTGTAAGCATAGCGAACGCTTTAAGTGGGGTTTGACGCCAACGATATAGATACGGAAGGTATACAAAATCGCATCAAAATCAACTGATAACGATTCGTTAAGCTTACAGAATAAACCCTCTGATTGATGTATATACCCTGGTAGAAGTCGCCTAGTTTTGTCCCATCATGAAACAAACGATTTTAACATTTTAAGTTCATTTAATAGCTAGTTTGAAAAATGACCATTAAATAGGCCTAAAATGTTAAAAAAAAATTGTTTCATCATAGGATAAAACTAGACGATTTCTACCAGGGTAGGCTGTAGGTATGTAGGGCTTGCGCTGGGCACGCCGACGAGGCATAGTACGGGCCACGTGAGCGAGCGCACGGAGACCACCTGTGCGCGCGCTCGATTTTGCTCGCGACGGTGGAAACGCGCGGCTCAGGTTCCAACGAAAACAGTCGCGGCGTCGCCAAAAGCAGCGGCCGAGCCGCAAATAGAACACGGATCGAACCCGAAACACTGCCTCGCGGATCGAGACTCTCGAGCTTGCGGAAAACTTCCGTCGAGTCGAGGCGGAAAACAGAGTCGAGGGTGATAGACTTAATTGAGAGACGTCGACGTTTCTTTAAATGCTTGTTTTGCCGGCGTGAACTGTTTTTCGGGAGACTTTTATTTACTTGGACGTTTTATTGAGTGGCTGATTTTAAGAATTTTGGGAGATTAGGTGGATATAAATTAAGCTCCGTATAATGGAGCTTTGCGAAATTTAAAGTATGTAAATCTGTCTTCTTGTCAAGCACTTTTCAATTATTATAAATAAATAATTACGGCAATAAATGCTTTTGATCTAAGTATTTAGTGTACTTTATTTTGCATCAGTAATGGACCTTGGATTAATTAAAATTGTGGACTTTTATACTAATATGTATCGGTGTGCACATCATTTCAATATTAATGTTCAATTGAATGACTCGATAAATAAGGAAGAGTTTTGCTTCAATCATCTGTCTGATCCGTCTATTTTATCTGATGATAAAAAAAAAATCACTCACCTGATGATAAAAAAAAATTTATATTATTTGCAATATATACCGTCCGATAAGATTTTCTTGTTTCGTGAGCATTTATTACAATAATCATGTCTCTGACAAAGTATAACGTTTTCCTTAAAAGCCACTTCATCGATCGAGCAATACAATCTACCGATACAATTACATACCCATCACATTGGCTCTAAGCAATCAAAATAAAAAATTCCGAATGTCTGTCACATCTCTGCTGTTTTTGGATTTTTTAAATTTCTGAATTTCTTTTACGGAATTTTCGGGCTTTCGTGTATTTCTGGACTATTTTTGAATTTCTGAACTTCTAAAAATCCTAAAGTGATTCGAAATTTCTGAACTGCGTAATTACAAGACTTTCTGCAAAATTTCTGGATTCCTGCACATTTTTAGTCCACCTCAGAATTTATAGACTTCTACGGAATTTCTGCCCCTCCGTAGAATTTGCGAGCTATGAAATTTCTGGATTTCTGCGAAACTCTAGATTTCCACTAAACTTCTACATAAATTTAAACGCCTAACTTTTTGGCAAAATTCTGGCTTATTTCGTTAAACGAATATTCCCAAATTATCCTCAAACCTCTTTCCAACGTACACGACCCCTCTGCTATTAATCGAAGACAGCGTCTCGTGAATATCGAGAGGCCGTTGCAGCCTTGGCGACTGCCGTTCGTGGCGGAGCAACAGGTGCCGCGGCGACGGCGGCAGCTCCACGTGTCCCTCTCGCGAGAAATGAAATCGCGACGCGTGCGCGAGGCGTCGGAATGTCTGCGCCGGCGATCGCGCCTCCGCCGCAGGCGCCTCAGCTGATCGGCGCCGCGCGCACGTGCGGGCCGCCTATCGATTTCGACGAGCCGATAACCCGATTAGCGGGTGCTCGATTTCTCCGGATTACGCAATCGCTCGTATAGCGCGAGGCTTCGGAGATCAACTTCGTTCGTTGATTGAAAGGCGCTCGCGGGGACGTCGTAGTTGCTCTTGTTCTTTCTTAGTGAGGGGACTGTAAGTGAACGTGTATTGCGGGTAGATCGGCTACGTTGGATGTGATGTTTGATAAGTTTGAATGAATGAGATATTGAAAAATATTTGCCGGTAAATTGAGATGAGGTCGTAAATCGCGTGTATTTGAAGGGTCTTTAATCATTTCATATAGAATGAGAGATGAATGAAATTTAGTTGTATTAATTTATTTAATTGTAGTAGTTTTGGCAGTGGTATTAGTACCTTTATTCGGTTATTTAAATATGCAGCAGAGGCGAAAGTTTTATAAGAATAAACTTATAACTATAAATATCTGAAATGTCTGTCTCATTTCAATTTAGCCCTGATGCATGGCATTTATACTAGTATCAAAAAATAAAAAATTAATAAACTTTTATACAATCAAATTTAGTTCGTCGTTGATCATTTTAGTTTATCTTTTTGCATCATACAGTCTAATTAAATCATTGATTTTTGTTTAAGAAATTAAGCAATATATAAACTATTTAAGTTTGTACATAAATAATAAATAAAGTAAATTCTCTTTGATAATTTATTTCCTTATTTTGAAAGCCTTCGTTTAAAAATTATCGTATATCAGAAATACTGGCAGTAAAATCTACAAAATCTAAGCTCAACATTATATTTTACTCGAAATAAATTTTTCATTGCATACCAATTATTATTGCTTATAAGTTTTTGTTACTTTTCCTTTGTTGTGGATCAACGGTTTTAATTGCTAAAGTTGTAATCATTGCAGAAACGTTTGCGAAACTCTCCTTTCTAAATGGAGTATAAATGACGTAAAACTAAAATGACCTACATATTTTTTTGCCATCATCGACCGAAAGGTATTATATAATTTTATCTTAATTTTCATTTCACGATAAATTTACATTAATAACACATTTTTTTTTTTACAAAAATCATACACTTATTGACATTTAATTTTTCTGAAAAGGTATGTAGTCATTCGTTTTAAGAAATTTTTTATTTCGTGATTTATAAATTTATTCAAAGCTCTAAAACCACTTTTTCATCGCAAATACACGTATTTAAACCAGAAAACGTTAATTAACCTTGCAAATTCAGTCTCTCAACAAAATCGCACATCATCCAACAAATAAATAAAGAAATACGACCAAATTAAAAAAAAAAATGAATTATAAATAAATTATTAAAATCTAAGTCTCGAGTACTAAATCGTCATTCCTTCATACGGAAAACCGAAGCAAAAAACAACAGCGCGAATTGAAAGAAAGAGCCTTTGCCGTGTCGCACAGAAGCAAAGTGAGGAAAAACGTGGAGTAATAACGCGCGATAAGGCGCGGAAAAATATCGTTGCCGTTATTGCGAAAATCCGCGGTGCGCGATAAGTCCGGCGACTTTCTGCAAGTACGGGGCTTTCACAAAGAAAGATCCAGACTGGAGAAAAAGCGTCGTCGACGAGAAAGAGAGAGACGGAAAAGTGTCGACGGGAGGGGAAAGCGCACAAAGAGCGAGGCGCGAGGAAAGGGAGATAAGAGCCAACGATGTTGGCTCAGGTGCCGCGGAGAGAGAAAGTGAGAGGGGCACTCTCCTTCTCTCGGAGTCTCGCGCTCTTTGTTCGATCACCGGGGGCTTTTCCATCGAGGGAGTCTCGTCTTTCGCTTTCCCGGCGGGGAAAAGCTGTCGGCCGGCCTCGGCGCTCAAATACGCGGATCGACGAGACACGAGGTTAGCTTGTGTTTGGTTAGGTATCGAATTCGCGACTTTGACCAGGTGTTACCGAGTTTTTTTTTTTAACTGTCGATCGCTTATGTTTAGGAACCTTGAAGTGGCCTAATATTCTTTAATTAGACAGTTCGATTGGGATCTCGGTTTATCTTTTAGTAATATAACTTTTTTACGATAAACGTTGTGATGGTACGTGATATACTATGACATTATTATAGGGAATATCCATTTCATTGATCCTATGTCTTCGTCTCTAACGAATAAAAGCACATTTAAAAAAAAAAAACATTCTAATGTGGGAAGCTAATAAACTTGTAGTATCATTCGTATGGTAACCTAACTTTGTCAGGTTTTGGAAGAATTTATTTGGATCTACTTTGGAGTTCTGAAAATGTCAAATTAAAATATTCTTTTTTTAAATGTGCTTTCTTTCGTTAGAGCGATATATTATCATCATCTAAGTTTTAGTACAGATAATTAATAAATAGATATGTTGTCGATTTAGAACAGGCTCTACTGCAATTAACTGTTTTTTTCTGGTGATTGCAGTCTACTTCTTCGGAGGTAAGTATAATCTGCAGTTGAAGGATTCAATTTAACCGTAACTAACTAAAAAAAACCTAGATATACTCGTCACTCTGTACAGAATGTTAAAATTGAATCTATGATCTTATTGGAACGAAGTTCCTTATGTCGCGTTACGGCGCAGGGGCCTTATGTCGCGTTACGGCGCAGGGGCTAGGCCAA
>JAWWEN010052560.1:0-10439 GCA_035582955.1 Sycophila texana | reverse complement strand
CTATTTCCGTTGCATTTCACTTTTCTTGGCCTAGCCCCTGCGCCGTAACGCGACATAAGGAACTTCGTTCCAAAAATGTATTAAAAAAACTGGAAGAAAGTACGCGAATTGCTTGTGGGATTTTACTATTACTCATTACTATATCAACACTATTCTTTTTATTAAACAAGAAATATATTTTAACAATGTGCATAACAACAGCTTTTTGATTTCTCGCTTACTCGCGCAGTTCGAAATATCAATGCTCCGCGTTGCAATCATAAAGAAGGAATGAGAACAAAGCCGCTTACGAATTTCTAGAAACGCGAGAAAAAAAAGAGGTGGAGAGCGAAAGCGAGGGAGATACCAAGTTCGATGGAAATCGAACGAAAACGTACTCGTCTCCAAGGTTGGCCCCGCGGTAGCCTGCCCAGGAGCACGTGAAAGTGACTCATCGCCGCGGGCCATTTGTTCCCGTTTTATCTGACTCTGGTGGCTCTCGTGCTTCCGGCACAACTCGCTGGCTGCCGTCGCGCTTTTATTTATATAAAAGAACACTCTGGTGCGAGGCAAAAAAAAAAAAAAAGTATGGAGAGCAGTCGAGGTGTACTCGACGTATACGGCGATCGCCCCATTTTTAATATCGCAAATAACGAGAGGCCGGAAAGTAAAAGTAACTCGCGAATAAACAATATTAAACCCTGTAAATCCGAAACTGTGAAATTCACTTTAGAAATGTGAACAGTGCGTTCACCATATTGAATATGCGAACGATTTTTAAAATTACTATTGAATATTTGAACGATTTTTCGCATAGCAATATTAATGTCACACTATTCATATTTTTCAAGTGAAATTCACATTTTCAGATTTAGAGAGTATACTAACTAAAAACGAAAAACAGACATTCTATTGCTCAACCAATCGCTGATCGAAAAAAAAATCGACTTTTACCTTGAAACGATCGTGAACTTTTTTTAATGGAATTATTTACTTGAAATAGAATTAATATACACGACAATTGGACAGCAATTACTACAGGCTTGTTTAAACGTGTCCAGTTAATGTGCCGCGGTATGCAACTAATTTAAAGACTCATAAGAAAATAAATTGCGCGCATTTTTGAGCGCAGACTGAATCAGTCGCGCAAATAGATTTCGATTTCTAGTTCATTGCTAAAATCAATAAATCGCCGTCCCCCATCTTGCCCAATTATCCCGCGTCTCTCGCCCGTGCCCAGGGCCCTGGTAAAAATGGAAGGAACGCAAACAGCGCGATTCGTAATTCAAATAAACAGTCGCACCGCCGGGACGTTTCGAACGGTGCATTTCGAACTGGAAATGGAAGCCGGTCTCGTCATAACAGTGCCGTTCGCCGCCTCGAAAATTTACATAAGGGGGAAGGGGAGAACGGATGACATAACGCGTGTAATGTCCGGGGAAATATTAAAACGTCTGATCCCTCGATTGCACGTCGTTGATGAAAAAAAAAAAAAAAAAATGAATTTGCGCGTGTGCACGTGTACGTGGTCTTATTGTGTCTCTTTGTGTCAGGTATATATACACACGTGGAGCGTCGGTATGAAGGTGATTTAAAGATGAAAAGAATATAAAGAGTTCGATGCCTATCATTTATTTTTCCGTGAATGGAAGGGATCGATCGTAAGCTGTACTTATGGAAATCACTCATTTACATTTAAATATACACTGAATTGAGATTCTACTTTATTCTTATTCTTTATTCTATTTTATTCTTATATCATTTTTCTTGATTATTTAGTATGTATGTAAGAGAAGGCAATATGAGTCCTACATTTTCATCGAGTGAGTTTCATCGACTTTCGAAATTATTTCTCCAGCAAGTGTATAAATTAATTACATACAAACTCGTTATAATTCAACCGCCTCCGTCACTTTTTTTTTACGCGTTCAATAAAAGATACTCGATATCGCCTTAAAAAAAATTAATAAATAATTGACCAATAGTAATTTTTAATTCGCCAGAATAATGTGCATTCATAATAAAGTCTATACCCTCTAAATTTAATCCAGTAAAATTCCACTGAATTTAAAAAAACAGTGACATACTTTTGACTGAAAAACAGTCAAATTTCACTGTTTTTCAGTCAAAAGTATATCACTGCTTTGAAATTCAGTGGGGTTTCACTGAATTAAATTTAGAGAGTACTAGGAAGATTAAGACTCATAGAACTTTTTTTAGGCTACGTTAACGATCTTTCTCTCTCGACATTCATTTTTTTTTTCGAAAATCAAAATCGAGTTCAAAATTCGAGATAGCAAAACCGATATCGTCCATTATTTTTAGAGTACGGACAATCCAGAAATTTCGGCAAAAACAACGAAGCTCCGAAGGAAAGCAGGTGATGTCGCCAGCCGAGGAAGTTGCGGCCGCGTCTCGGATGCGATGTTTGCCTTCGCGGAGAAGCCGCGCATCGCGTCTATGGAATTCGCGGCGATCGCTCAAGGCAAACCGGTGCGCGCCGCGCGCGGCTCGAAAACGAGCAGCAAATTATACGAGCCGCGGCGCGGTAAGTCGAGACGAGCGCGCGATCGTCATATGTGGAACGGGCGTTCCTCCGCTTCGTATCTTTTTTTTTTTCTTTTTTTTTCGAACTCGAGTTATGTAAATACGCGGAGGCGTTGTTTTCGCGAGATAAGACGCGAGCGCGCGTGCCGCCGGGATCATCTCCGATTGCAGATTGCGTTTGTAGTGATTCCGAGGAGAGCGCACTCTCATTATAAAAAGACACGATTGATGTTTATTTTTTCCTTCTTGTAAGTAGATCTTTCGCGTACAATTTATAATAGCGGAAAATGATTTCTCTATATTTATTTTTAGTTTGAATGGAACTGTTTGTATGATGATAAGTGTCAGCGGTATAAGTAAGCGAAGCGTAAATCATTTTTTACAAAAGAAAAAGCGCATCCGTGTAATTTTAATAAATATTTGTAAGGATCGACGTGCGTGATGATACGAAAATTAATTGCTATTTATTACGCTTATTACGAAGAAATATACGGACTTTTTTCTTTTATATCAAACAAAAAGTGAAATACCAGTGTTTAAAACATACTGCAGGTAGCAAGAGCAGTTTATTTACCAGATAGGCATCGTCACATCTGATTCACGCAGTTGCCAGGAAAAATAAACTTTCGCTGAAAGTATACAAGCCTATCGGTGGAAAACAAGCATAGCCATAAATCCCGAAAAACGAAACGAAACAAGACTTCAGTTAACTTAAGTGGGTATCCGTCATCGCGCGAAATTCGCCGGTGTTTATAATCCCAAAAGTATATACGCGTGGATCGAGTGTGAGAAAAAGCCTCGCTAATTCCCCGCGACGACTGCCGCTGACTAAGTCCGCGAGGAAACAAAGTGACTCGTCTATTTTCCCGGAGAACTGCGCGGGCGAAAACTCTTTTAGCGAATTCTATTTTCGTGGGACGAGCGCGCGAGAGATGCACAAAGGAGCGCGGCGACTTTTCGCCGAGAAAATTATGAGCCTCGCCTCTTGCGATGCGCCTCGCTGTCTCAGACGAAAGTGTTTGCCTTTTTTTTTCTTTTTTTTTTTTTTTTTTGAGTGTCGGTACGGGAAAGAGGTCGCGCGATTTTTTGAGGATCAGGTCAGTCGTTCCATTCACTTTTGCGGTGCGTCTTGTGTGCTCGCTATTTTTGCACCTTCTATTTATGGTTTAGTGTTGATTTTCTTTCGTGTTTTTGTGAATGAAAAGTTCTTGCTTTGAAAGTTCTTTGCTGTCTAAACAACATTAAGAAAACCGAGTTCACTTCTTTAATTTTGAACTAACGAAACTCGACGCGCTATTTTTTTTTTTTTTTTTTTATCTTTGGAAATAAATATCTATTCACTTATTTGAAAGTCAGTTTCAGAATAATTAGAAAATTAAAAGTTTCGTAAAACTATTTAAATAAACAAGGTTCCATCAAAATATTTTCGAATTATTGCACCATTGCGTTGGAATTAATTCATGAAAGGAATAAGAAAAAGTACTTTAGTATGTAATTTAGAGAAGTTGCGAAGAAGTAACCTGTTATTTATACCAAAAGTAAAATATTACATACAAAAAGTCATAATGAAACAAAACATCGTCGCCTCTAAAGAAGAAAAGCACATTTCAAAAAAGGCCTATTTTAATTTACCATTTTTAAATTACTAGAGTAAAGAAACTCTTCCTGAAGCTGATAAACTTGTGGTATCATTCATATGGTACCCTAAGTTCATCAGATTTTGGAAGAATTTCTTTTACTTTTAGTGCTCTAAAAATGGCAAATTAAAATATACTTTATTTGAAATGTTCTTTTTTTTCGTTAGAGGTGCGACGACATGTGAAAAAACACAAATTAAATAAGTGTACAAAGTTAGACACTATTCACTTATATCTTAAGTAATTTAAAATTTTTATATTAAGAGTAATAAGACTATGAATTTTTTAAAGTCAATTTTAAAAGCACTGGAGAGTAGCAAATGGGCAAAACCCGAAATTCCGCAGAAAGCGGGAGTTTCCTTGAGAGAAGTTCTCGGCCCATCTTCGTCCGCAAGTTTTTCAGTTGGAGCCGCAGCTGCCGCGAATTAATTTCGGGCTTGCGGGCAGCGCGGTGGTTCTGGCCGCGAGCCATTAACTCGAAATCGTTTGAGCGAAAAGAGGCCGCGAGGGAATTGCCAAAACACCGATCGCTTTCGTCGAATTTTCGATCGGTTTTATAGGATGTACACGCAAACGACCGCATGTATAGGCAGGTCATATTCGTCTGCGCGCGATCGAGCTTCCGATTAAATTCCCCCGGCAAAATTGAACTATTACTTTTTAATGATATCAATACGATATGTATCGCATCTAAATAGAGAGGCTATAAATTGCTGCGAGCGCATTATACGATAGTAAAACGGCTACTAAATTTCGATTCGGGATTAAATTTCGAGAACGAATAATTAATTTGGAGTTTATAAATGTTGCCTGGGTATCACTCAGCTAATTTGGGTCAGCTTTCGAGAATATGTTTTGTTGGGTTCTGCATGTAAATGATAAGTAGATTATTTGCAGTAGCTATACACTAGACCAAGCGGTTTAGATGTGGAATCAAAGCTTTCTTTGATGACTGCACTCAGATCGGTTGGAAGAGCGAACATAAGTACTTCCTTTATGTGAGAGCATTTTAATGGCTCGATTGTTCGAAACAAAAAAGGTTGTAAAAAATTAATTAATATTATTTTAGCACGCTTGTACCGATAAAAGAACGTACATATTTAATTAAATAGCATTTAATTAAAAAAAATGTGGATTGATTACCATTAATGATTATCACTAGCACTTTCTGACAAAAAGATAATATTATATGAGCATAATAAAAAAATTAAATTAATTATGTTTAAATAAAAAAAATTAAATTCTTTAAGGTAATTTCTCAAAATTTAGAAAGATTACACAGAACAATAGAAAAAAATCTGGCGTATTCCTTATGATTCAAAAGATTTTTTAGTAATTTTTTTTAATAAAGGTCGCCGATGAAATTTTCAATATTATAATTATAATATAATTTATGCCTTTAAATATTTGCCGTGAAAAAAATAAAGAAGGTAATTACAGATAAAAAAAATCCTCTTTCTAGTGATTCTAAAAAATATGTACCAAGCCGAGTTTTTTAAAAACATAATGATTATCATAAATAAGAAAATTAATTATTTAATAACCTCTTTTGAAAATTTGAAAACAAAATAAAGATAAAGTTAACTTTAAGATAGCTGACTGATAACTGACTGGCGTTTACAAAAACAAAAACTCAAGCTTTTTTGTATTAATTTTTTATAAAACTTAGTATTGCTCACTTCATTGACTCCAAAGTTGCTGGAGAATTACCTTAAGCTCCGTGATGCGTTTAACTTTTGTAAATAAATAATAACTAATTAAAATAAATAATTAGTCGTTGTATAACTGTTCAGAAAATCACATGAAACGAGTGATAAAATTTGCATCAATCTCGTGAAATTACACAATTCATCGGAGAGCCGAGGCTAATAGCTTCACGATACACGATAGAAAAAGTCTGTTAGATAAGCTTGACAGCCACGTGCACGTGTAGTCCATGGAGCTTCCTCAAAAAGTGACAAATAGTCGTTCGCTCGGGTCGCATCGCCTCCCGCACCCTCGTGTGGCCTCCTAGAAAGTGAGGAAAAATCCATGGGGTCTGGTGTATGTACGCCGAACTCGGAGGGGTAGTGCTACTCGGGTTCCGACTAAAGACGACGCCGGAGGGAAGAAGAGAGGAGAGAAAAAAAGGGAAATCTGGTCTTGAGACACGAGCTATAAGAGGGCTTGCGGCGTGTCGCTTCGACGATGAGGTATCGCTCTAAAGATCGGGCTCAAGGGAAAATATAAAGTGCTGCGTGTTGGTAACACATCGTAAAATAGCGGAGATCACTTAGCTCCGTTACCGTTATTTATTGCTTATATCCATTCAAATCCGTATTTTTTACGCAAACAATTTGTCAATTATCCGCGATAATTTCGTGACTATTGTAATATAAAAAGTAATATAAAAAGTAATAAAAAAAGTAATATAAAAAGTGTAACAAAAAAGGCTTTCTTGAAGATTCGAATCAATTATCTGCATTAATTTCATAATAAATTCTTCTCCAGTAAAAAGACACGCAAAAAAAAGTTTTTTATATACTTATAGTAATATACTTCAGTAATATACTTAAAGTACTCTCGGTTTAAAAATAGCAAACAATAGCAGCGATTCTGTATAGCGATTAATCGAATAAGGAGCCGATCGCAGGCAAAAAGTCGATGAAAAATCGCGCGAATGCAATTGTCTCGGGTGCACCTTATAAGCGTCGGCCTCGTCTGGCCGCGCTAATACTCGCTCGAGCGGATAAATAATTGATCGAGCCGCGCGACGCGCTTCGAATGCACCGGTGGATTTTCCGCGAGCCGCGGCGAGGCGAGCCTCGAAAAATGGAAATTGGCGACGTGCCAAGACTAATCGACGCCGCGGCGACAATGACCATCAAACGGCGGGCGCGCGTCCGCGTCTTTGCCGAGGAAACGGACTATTTTGAAGCGCGGCTTCCTCGCTCTCCGCGGCGCTTCGTGAATTTTCATGAGTTAAGCTTGTTTTTGCTGCTGCCCTCGGCCTGTTGATACAGAAGCCACTCGATGCGTTCGCTTGGACTATTTCAACGATGGTGCCCTTGTCACTCGAACCAGAAATATTGGCGGCTATTCAAATTTCGGATTTTGGAGGATTAATTACGAGTGTCGTATAAAGAATGAAAAAAGAAATTCATTTTTTTTAGAAGATCAGTGGCAAGATGTTGTGCCACATTTGAAGAAATAATTCGATTCGTTTAGCAATGGCAACATTACAAAAAAATAGAATAGAATAGAATAGAATAGCCATAATTTATTGTAAATTGCAGTATTTACAAAGATTCACAAAATATAGTGTATATAAATATATAAAAACTCGAAATTTTGTCGTCTCAAAAGACTCTGGACTACTCTTCCTGCAGAAATCACCAGTATCGATGCTATTGGAGCTTTCAAGACTGCACTGCGCTCATATACTATGAAATTTTAGCTTCCTTTATTTTGTTGGTATCTTAGAATTGCACTGTGCCCCTTCACTTTAATCTCTATTTTCTTAGTCCTCTTATTTAGTTATAAGTTAATTTTAATGTTTATTATTAATTATATTAGCCCGTCTAATGGTGTAAAATAAAATAAAATAAAATAAAAAATAAAATAAAATAAAATAAAAATAATTTTGTCTTTTAGGAAGTAGAAATACTCAATAAAGTACAAGATAAAGAAATCTCAGCCATTTTAAAATTACAGTAAAGTATTGCACTTGAATGATCAGAGTCATATGTTAAATAAATAACACTAAAAAGTAAGTCACACATTCCAGAATGATATCACAGTAGGTTAATTTAAAATGACTAGAATACAATAATAAAATACTATTATATTACACTATTATACAATAATTTTCTGATAAAATTAAATTAACTGAAGTAAAATAGTACATGTAAATCAACAAACACAGTTCTTCAGGTAACAACAAGAATAAAGCTATCTATGAAAAAAAAAAAAAAAAAAAAAGAATACAATCAAACGAGTGGCTCCCGAGTAGCACAAGCGAATGCGATAGCGGCTCGCCTCCTGCCTTATTATCGATGATTCAGAGCTCCGTCCGATCTTCTCGCCGCTGCACACGGCGCCTGAAATATTTTCTTATTACCACCGCGCGGGTATATAGTAGCGCGCCGTGGGCGTGACAATGCCGCGAGAACACCCGCGATGCGCGACGGGAATTTCGCCCGCCTCGGCAGAATTTATAACCAGCGACTGAAGCAACCCAGAGCAGGGTTGAAAACGCCCGGAGCGAAATCGAATTTGGGCCAACTTTGGGCTACTCGAAATTTAGGAACTCTCCCTCTGTAGGTTACAATATCTAACCGCGTAAACAAGATTAATATATCAATAATAAAAATAATCATAATGGTAATAATTATTCAAAGTACCGTTTTTAAGAAAAAAAGACTGGTACACTGAGAAAAAAAATCCAGTAGTCACAAGTAACCATCACTTGTTTTAACTAATATTCACTTTTTTCAACTAACGTTTATTTAATTCAACCAAATAATAGCAATGTAATATCAATTTGTCCTATATCGGATCATTTAAAAATTATTTAAGATCGTTTACGTGTAGATTTTAAGATAATTTTAAGTTTATATATTAGTTTTAGCCTATTGTTATCTTCAGATTTCATTTTGTACTTAAGGACTACATAGTCCATTGAATAATTTAAATAAATAAATAAATAAATAAATAAAAATATTAGTTGAAACAGCTAATCGTTAGTTGTGATTACTGAACTTTTTTTTAGTGTACAGTATACACCAAATTTTCGCCTATATTCATGAATCCACAATCGCTTTTACTGACCTTTTTTTTTCAGTGTAAAAAAAAATATATATATATTATTATACTATACTTTTTGCTACATTTTTCCCAGACTGATTAAATTTTATCAAGTATGGCATAAAGTACGGGATATAGTCTCCCTAACTAGACTTTTCGCTTACAGGCTATTTCCAGACTACTCACTGACTAGATTTTTTTGCACATGAATTAATATACATCAACAATATAAGACAATAATTTTACTTAACTACACTTATCATGCATAAAATACGTTTCTATACAAATTTTATTTTAGTTCCTCGTAAAGCGTATAAAATGCACTACACGAAAGCTCAGAAATTTTCTATAAGAAGCAGCATTTCTGAAGCCGCGTATCGGAAAAAATGGCACATTTCTCATTCCCCCAGAAGTTCTCTCCGGGAAAACTAAATAAATTCCGAACAATACTCAGCCGTGGAGAGTGCGCTCTAAACTATTTTCAGCGCGCCGCATAGTAATGCAGCCGCCGCGCGCCCCGTCGGCGGAAAAGACGAGACAAGAAGCGGCGAGTAGGATGCAGCCATCCGGCAGCAGTCGCGGCAGCTCTCGCGCACGTCAGATTTCAGGAGGGAAGTTCGCGGCCGCCCCACGGGCGGGCTGACGACCTCTTGACCCAAAGCGCCGCTCGCGTGGCGGCCGTAGGAGCTTTAACGTCGCGGACGCACAATGCGCCGCGTCTTAATGCGCTTTCAGTGCCATTCAGCGGGGAATGACGCGCGAACCGAGAATTAATGCGGGCCCCGCTGCCGTTATGCAGCTCCGTATTATATACGACTGCGGGATTGAATATTCGCCGCCGAATTATGTACGCGTCGCGGGCGCGCGTCTCTCCCTCTGCTCCTCTCCGGTGGCATTGTGCGCCAGCCTCTCCTCACGGGCATCCGGCTGCGAGCTAAGATCCTCGTAAAGGCAATGAGTTCCCTGGAATATTTGTTCTCCGTTGCCTCGGGATCGTCGACGTTTTCTTTTTGTTGTGGCCTTTGATGGCCTATTTAAATTTGTTATTATCGAGCTTTACGATCGATTTATTTGCTTCGCTCTGCAAGTTTACGGGGTTTTGCTTGACGTTTACAATTAGGAGTGACTATACCTGCGATAAAATCTTATTTTATTTTATTTTATTTTATTTAATAAACGGGACCCGTAGTCCCTTGAATACAAAAATATAGAAGAAATTCACAGTCTTAAGAAGCTGATATTAAACAAACTTTTCTAACGCGACGCGTATCACGATCTTTGAAGGTGTCCAGTGACGATTCAGTGACTTATGCAATTTTTTAGTATTTTCTTCTTTTTTTTTTATATTTTAGCTTATTATCAAATATCCGGTGGCATCTTGATATAAGTAGATTCTTAAAAATCTAATATGTCGCACTGAGAAAAAAATATAGTAACAGTTACTAGAAAGTTACTAGATTTTATAGTAACATATGGCGCACACTAGAAGTG
>JAWWEN010052559.1:0-10445 GCA_035582955.1 Sycophila texana | reverse complement strand
GCAACGATGTCTATCTTAGTGCTGATTTAGTACTCCCAAAAATGCGCACTAGTGCGTGAAGTACTACTTCACGCACACAGTTGCATAAATAATAATAATAATAATAATAACACTAATAAGATATGCAAGTCAAAGGCTATTTATGTTATATAATTAAGAGAGGATATACTATAAAGTTACAGAATTTTTAGATTTAAAAATTAAATAATTTATCAAACGAATTATTTATAACTCACAAATCGATTACAGTAAGTTTCTTTAAAGGAATAACGAAAAATTCCCTCCGAGAAAGCGGCAGAATTTAAAGAGCTGCAGCCTCCCACCAATGCAGGCAACATCCAAGTTCGCGGTGGAAAACAATCGACCGGAAACAAACGCGATCGCGCTCGGAGCTCTGCGGCGCGATAAAGCCGGGGCGACAGGTCGAAATTGAATTCGACATGCTCGCGCGCCTCGGGCATCACCGCTTCCCCCCTCTTGAGTCCGCAGCGCGCGCCGAGGCTCTTCACCTCGGCTCGAAGCTTTTGCACTGTACCATGCCGATGGCCGCGGAGTTCTAAGCGATGCGAGCGGAGGGAATGTGGGGAGCTCGAATCAGAGTGCTGTTTAGGAATGAGAAATTTCTGCGGGGCAATCGTTGCTCATTGGACTTTTTTTTAGTGATCGATGACTGCGCGATGATGATGCTTCCTTGAGAAATGAGGAGAGGATGTAGCTAGACATTAGAAGCATCGTCCTTTATTTTTTAACTTAATATTCAATTTTTTTTCCATTTATTTTTTGTTAGTATTTGATTTATTGAGATCTGCACAAATGCCTAATAAAATTCGAGAAAATAAAACTACGTACCGAATATTTCTCGATGTCATATCTACTGAATTTTTCGTGCAAGTATGTCTGATAAACAGATTTAAAAAAAAAAGCAAAACGTAAATAAATTTTTGATATTTTAAACTGTTTAAAATTCAGAATGTTTAACTGGCATCAAGTTGGAACGAAAACAGAAAAAATGATTAGGAATGCAAAAGCGTTACTCAAAGATCTAGCAAAGTCCAAGACACGCATTCATTACCATAAATAAACAGGTAGTATGTGTGCAGCGTTTAATATTGTACCCCGTTGAAAAAAAAAACGCGCGCATAAATTTATGGTTCAAAGATAAATGAAAAGCGATTTAATTTAAAATGACGGGATTCCAAATCATGCATTTCTGAAATTTCAAAAATAATTTCCGACGTGCAATGATGCACGATAAAATATTTCACAAATATTCGACGCATTTAATTGCTCATCGGCCTCGAAATATCAAAATATTCGAATTTGCATGAATTCACTTATAAAAAAAAAAAAAAAAAAGAAAAATCAAGCGTAGTGCAGGTTCACAATGTGTGTACCTTTATATCGAAACTTAAAAAATTTTATTTCGCCCCCCGTTAAATTTGAATTTCGATTGCTTTTCAAATTAGCCCCGAAATTCCTTTACCCGACGCGGTCAAAATTAAAATTCCAACGAACAACAACAGAAACGCAATCAACGCATCTGCAAAAAAAAAAAACTCGAATCACTCTATCCTCCCACGTATCGATTCAAAACAAAAGTACCCATTCGCTTGATAAAAAAAAAAAATATACGAGTGTGTACTCCCAAGTACACGGAGTGAAATGTTATTGTAAAAATTACTATATGTTCCGTAGGACATACTCGACCTATGACGATTTTTACTATAAAATATAGTAAAAGTTGCTATGTTCATAGTAAAAATTGCTATGCGCTATGGTTTAAATAAATAAATAAATAAATAAATATATTAGAAATTGCTATGTACATAGCAAGTTTTACTATGTTTTATAGTAAAAATCGTCATAGATTGAGTATATCCCACTGTTTCTACGGATCGACATACTAATGTTTACTATAACATTTCTCTCCGTGCAGCTACCATACACCTTCCCGCCGTAAAAAACAAAAGAAAGAAAAAAATGAAACTCAATTCGCGATTAATTATGGCTGGCTAAAAATAGCCTGTTTTCAGCGAGGAACCAGTTTTCGAAAGTGGACAACCCGGCACTCGTGAGCCAAGTTATGCGATCCTATCAGCTCGATCTCGCCGTCGCTCTCGAGAGCGCCGCCACCCACCGAATCCTCGCGTGTCCGCGTTCCGCGGCTAAAAAGCGCGCGGATTTTTCAAAAGGGAGGAAAGATATTGAGCGCGAGCACGCGAGCCCCCCAGCAGCTGCAGCGGGGCACAACATGCAGTGCGCGCGGTGCTCTATAATGGCGTGCGTAATTCCGAGGCGCGTAAACACAGCGATGGTTAGACAAGAGCCACAATGCGCGCGATTACGAGTGCACGCGGCACTTGGCGCGCGCGATGCTTATGTGCGTATTACGGGCCGGTTCCACTGCAGCGAGATGAAAAAGTCGGGCGCGCGCATGTCGGGAGTGTATAATCGCCGAGGCTGTACATTGGAAGATGAGCCGGTTGTTTACAAGCGCAGTATGTGCGACGGAAAGGAGTTTCTTTTTAAATTCAATAATAGCCTGTTTTATTTCCACATGCGGCTCTGGAAGGGAGATTTTGTTGCTGCATTTTATATTATTTTTTGTAGATAAAAAAAGGGCGTTAAAAGAAAAAAAAACTTGATTTCAAGAGAAGAGGGTTTCTATCTTCATTGAAATTGCTCTCGTTACTCATCATCGGTTAATTAAAGTTTAATTAAACTTTAATTCTTCTATTTAGAGAACGAGATCCTCTCTTAAAAATTGCATGTCGTGAAGCTTTCGAAGAACTGGTTTCAAGCGATTATTAAAAAAATGAAAATTGAATGTAATTAAAATATGTTGCACATGCACAACCTGCAATTTTGTGGGTGTACTGACAGATATCATTTATCAGAGGATAATTAACTGATTTCGCACTGTACTCTAATTATTGTTGCAGAAATTATTTCTCAGTATTAATTCTGAATTTGTAGAAAATTACACGAAATAAACAAGTGTTAATTCTACTCAATATTGAAATACAATAACAGAGTTCGACGATGTAAATATTGTGAGTCAAAGACTTCGCTATCATGCTGGAGTTTGCACAATGAGTGCGAAAAAGCGTACAGAAAGAAATAGATAAACCAACCATTGATGAGCTTTTGTTGAAAACGATTAAATCCCATTTTTCTTTAAAGTCACAATCAAATTCACTTTATAATTGCTTATCGCTCTACTACATTCTTTAAACTCAATTTTATTTATGAATAGACTAATTGCCAAAACAACAATAAACTACGTATTGAACAACAAAGTGATTCAAATTAACACTGTGTTAGCCGCAAAAGTTTTAGAAATCATTTTTAAATATTGCCTTTCTATTTACAAAACTTTCATTCAAATCTCAAGCTTAATTATTCTGTCGCACACGTATTAGAACTTTGTGTTTTGCATAAAATTTGTCTGCAAAGTAAAAAAAGGCATATCAGGCAATGTATTAAAAAAATTACACTAACATACTTATATTTTATAAAAGTACAAGTAAAATGTAAAAAATGCTCTTCACTTGTATTATAATGATTATCATTTTTTCAGGTACACAATTTTTTCACACAATTGAACGCACATTCTTTTTTCTTCGACACATTTCATCAGTGTAATAATAAATTAAATCGACCACTCATAAGAGCCTACCTTAAAAGCGTTACAATTCAAAAGGCTAATTAATACTCGAGCTAATATTTACTAAGAAAAAATGTATTCGACTTCATCATTTCCCGTTGTTGATCGCTGTATTTAATTAATTCACCACCTAAAAAATAATTCTACAGACGACAGTCACGTTACTCCACACCATCCTCATTCAAGCTCACTTCCTCAGCGCACGAGCTTAAACGCGAAATCGCGCCTGTATCGCGTCAAATCGCCAATGCCTCGGCAGACAATCGGCCGCGCAAAGCTAACACTCAACTTCGCGCGAAAATGAAGCCTTACGCGCGAAACGCCGCAGTATACAGCGGCTCATTTACATCGAGAGCGTGGGGGATCCTCGGCGCGCGCGCGCGGATCGTCGGCCCCGCGGGCAAGGAAAAGGAAACTGCACGCGCCGCGCGCATCACGGTAGGTATGTTGTTGATGCCACGCTCGCGCCCGCGGCCCTTTTCATTCTCACGCGCCGCGGCCGCGTATATCCACTCGGCTGCGCGGTGAATGAGCAGCAGCGCGCCGCTGCTCCTGAAAACTTGTTGCGCCGAGATGCAGCGACGCCGCTGTGCGGGGCTCCGGGAGCTTGTAAATACCGCGAGCGACGCGCGTCGCCTGCGCGGTTTAATGTAACGTGGCTGTATTAAGGGGATACTGCAGTCGCGGCTTTTCCTGTTTGCGCGCTTTTTGTTTTGTTATTGTTCAGGAGAGAGAGAGAGAGAACTGTTTTTGCTCGCAAGTGCGCACGCGCGCATTTTTCGCGGGGATTTGTACAGTGTGTTTGTCGTTTGTTGTAAAGACACGGGGAGGGATATTTTTGCAGGGGAAAAACATGTTGTGAATTTTGCCGCGAAACGCATTTAGAGAGATTTCTGGAAAGAAAAGCACGAGCGTAGGATATATTCCGAAAAATTCTAAAACATTTTTCTTTGAATGAAACGCGCTAAATGGGCTTTTCTTCGCGGGAATTTCACGAATTGTTGCCCTTTCTTCCTTGTGAAATTTCTAAATATGTTTTTCTTCTATGAAAATGCATAAAACGCGTTGATCTTTCTTCGTAATTTTGAAAAGTCGAGTTTAATATTTATAGATTGTTAAATGAAACCTTTGGAGTTCTCTCCTCATAAATTATTTTGAATCGCATTTGTATCGAGTTTTTAAAAAGTTTGAACTTTATTGAAATAAATATATTTTAATAAATAATTAATTAAACGAATCTTAAGTAAATAGTATCGTAACTAATTAAAAACTGGTGATTTTTGCAAAAGCAGGTAGTAATAATTTTATAGAACAAAGATTACAACGTTTAGACCAAAATCGCTTGGTAATGCAATACAATTTGATAAAAACAGATATTAAAATATTTCAAAGCTCTCATGATAAAATGCTGATAGATTAATATTTTCTAAAACGATTTATCTTTTAACGCATGTCTGACCTATTCATTTATCAATTTATTTTCCACTAATTATTAATTATTGCGCAAAAAAGGAAATAGAAATGTTTCATCATTCAACAAAAATTTTACATAAAATATGCCCGCCTACGCGATTCAAAACATTGCCACTTGACCAATTTGCGAACTATTTTCGAGTGCTTTCAATGTTTCTCTGAACAATTTGAATAATCGCAGTGACGCGCGTCAGGTATACGCAACTGCTAAATGCGTGTGGACTTTAGCAAGAAAACGAATTATCTGAAAAAAAAAACACGTTTTTTTTCGAACACACACTTTTTTTCGAATAAACATTCGCATTGTTTATTTTAGAATTTGACGCAACTCGAATTTTTTAGAATTTTTTTTCCTTATCTACAAATGCTACGTAGTATTTTATCTTCGAATAAACAAACGATTATCAGAAAAGGCACTTATTATTTTCATCGTTTTGTTTAATCTCATCAGGTATATTTTATATAAATATTCTCGAAATTCATAAGTTTCAAGTGATAAGTAAAATTATTGCATTAATCTATTTTATGATTTTTTTATGGTACTAAAATTTCGTTAAACTTTAATCTAACATTCACAGCTTTTATCATTACTTTATGCATTATGAAATAAATCGCATATTTTATTTGATTACGTATTCTCATTATATCTACATTATTATTTTTATAAATTATTAATATATTTTCCATTATATCTAAATTCGAGTCAATTATTTATAATTCTTTTTCGAATTTAAAAAACGGCAGATATAAGAAGTAGTTATTCTAAAAGAAACCAATTTTTTAAATTTATTTTCAATCACAGCATTTCAGGTGCCGATATAACCATAGAGAAGCGTAACTGCCTCGCATAAAACTACCTCTTTAGAGGTAATTTCCAAAGTATAATAACCTCATCATCCTCTGAAAAGAGCTATCTCCCCGGCCCCACATTTCGAATCACTACGACCATTACAAAACGTGCATTTACTCCAAACCGGTCAGCAGAAAAAAAAAGGAGTCGCTAAAAATGCAACACGTGAAGTCTTACCAAAAACTACATCGTCTCCCCGCAAGTCCCACACGCACACACCACTGAGCACAGGAGGGCCAGAGCTCCCTAAGCTCCGAGGGTACTGTCATTCATTCACTTCTACCACATTCTTTCGGGGCGCGCACACGCGAGGATCCGCATCTCTTTCACTCATTGACCCGGCGTAGGCGCGTACTACGTCCTCCCCCCTCCTCTCGACGCGTTCCATTGAGCGCGCGCGCGCGCTGCCGCCGCCGCTGCGTTCCATTTTAATGTACGCGCGCATTCACACAGGTTACTAACCTGACCTAACGAATGAGAATGCCAGCGTGTGTGTGTGGGTATATACGCACGTAGTATGCCGTGCGTCACGCTGGACCGGCGCGCGTCGATCGGCGAATTATCGTCGCGGCGAGGGCCGGTATTTTTAGCGAGGCTATCCAATCGACGTCTTCTATAACATCGACCGGGCCGAACTGCGCCTCCTCGCGGCTCCGGATATTTTTACGGGTGGGCTTGTTTTTCTTCCGCCTGAGGATTATCGGGAGAATTTCGAGTCTCCGAGCTTTACCGGCGCCGAGCGTTCGAAGGGTTGTGCAATCTTCCCGGTTCCCGCGCCTTGTAAACAAATTCGCGAGAGCCTGATTTTTATGGAAATCTTGTAGCTTGCTTCTTATATTGTTGACTTCCGGCAAAATATGATTGGATTACTAAACATTTTTTTTTTCGACTTTTAGGTAAAAAAAAAAATACATTCTTTGGTAGCTTCTTTACAAAACTTAACGTTTGCATTATCGGTACTCAACAATTTAGAAAAATTACTTTTTTGCGATGTTTTTTTTTTTTGCTAATGCCTTTTGTAAATGAAATGGAATTTTTCAATGTATATTCAAGTTAGAACGTACATCTTTTATATAGTAAGGAGTTGTTCCCTTTTTTTTTGTTTCATAAAAATTTAATAAATCCAGACTTTAATGGCAGTTGCGTAAAGGCGCAGCTAAGAAATAAATCTTTGTTGTATCTCGGGGCACTATTGTCTATCCTAGTTTCTTTGGAAATTTAACAATATCCGCTGATTTGCTTTGATCGACAGTTGCATAAGAATTGTTTCAGATACCGGGATGAAAATAAATCACTTGAATATCAATCGTTCATTTTATTTAAAAATGTTACTGCAAAAGTCATTTCGAGCTGACTGACAGTACCCGGTAACGATTAATTTTAATTTAGCTTGAAAATAAATCTAATGTTATCTCGGGTATTGATCGTTACATGTTCTTTTTTTAACGAAAACAATGATAAAAAAAGGACTGCGACTGAAAAAAAAAAATGATATTTATGTTATTCTTCGAGGAAAAAAGTATTTCGTAGCTTTCGAATATTAACATAACGTCGGAATTAATCGATCGGTTGTCACGAAAATTAATGAAAATCAATGATGCAAATCGAGACACAATGAGAATTTATCCTGAAAAAGTGTACGTCATCGTAAAATTTCGTAAATGAGAAATATTATTTGGTGTTTTATTGTTTTTATCGAGTTTTTTAATTCACAAATTGATCGCGCATTAAAGTTTTATCTTTTAAAAATTTACACACGCTATGATAAAATCTTGGATAACATTTAAAAACTTTATCTATTTGCGCAACAATTTTTGGAAAATCTCTTCGAGTGGAATTTTACAAATTAATGAGATAGTAACCCCACTGCCATTGAAAACCCGACAGTCATCCCACGTCTGTAATACACACCTATCCTTAATTCAAGTTTGCTTTTAACGAAAATTTCAGTGCCTCGCCAAAAAATGAATGAAACAAAAACTGAGCATAGCGTTTTATATTCATTTGCTAAACTGGCAGCGTAATAATTCAAGATAAAAAAATTATGCAATAATTCAATAGATATAATAATTACGTATAAAATCGTTGATGTCTTTTTGTTAATTCGCTCAATTGCGGTACACTGTTTTAATTAAAAATTTCATAAATATGCTCCCCGATAAAGATCAAGTCCGATTACGATGACCTAAATATTCAAAACAATTTATATACAAGCAGGAAAAAAGAGACGTTCGCGCGAACTAACAATTCCGCAGCAGACGGGAGATCCCCCTTCTTCTCCGCCCACCCGCTTCAGCGCGTCTCTCTCGCTCCACCTTGGCCTCATTTTCCCTCCATTTTTTTTTTCTTTTTGAGAAATTAAAAATTCCTCTTCACCGACGTTCGCTAACGTTTCGCAAAAGCCACGGCGAGTTATTTTCCTCCTTGGCGAGACCTCGGCATATCCTTTGACACGATCGCGGACGCCCAATATTAAAAGCCGCTCGAGCGTGGACTTCTCAAAATTGTTTTTCGGTCCCCGAGCTCTCGAAATTTTTTTTTTGTCCCGCGTGAGATAAACCGTTCGCTTCCATACCTTTTTACTCGGTCTCTCTTCTCTCTCCCGCTTGCACGCCGTCCGCGGCCCGTTATCGAACCGCTCGCGGTTCTTTTTTTTTTCACATCCGCGCGCCGAGCGATGACTCGCGTTTTACTCGGCGGGAAGGAAAATTTTTAATGTTCATTTGACCGATAAAAATTTATCGAATTCCAGTCCAATGTTTTTCGAATGCACGTAGCCCCGGCGTCAATTCAATCCGACAAATATTGATTCTCATCGGCCGATCTCAAATAGACTATTCGAAAAAAAAGGAAATGATAAAAGCGCTACCGCGATAAATGCCGAGGTAACGAAACAGAACAAATCCAATGGCATTTATTGCCTTATTCTCTTTTACACGAGGAATGGCAATCATGGATTTCTAAACAACCTGAAAAGTTTACGAGGAATTGATTATAAATTGGCTATAGTAATTCTCTAGAAATTATGAATTTTTTTAGGTCGAGGGCAGATTTAAGTGCATGAAAAAGTTTAGATAATTTTTTGAAAAATGTAGCAATTGTATTATGAAGATAAGTGATTTTTACAAGTTCGGTATCCTTTTAATGTGACACGAGTGAAAAATCTCTAAATTAGAGTAAAAAATAATTTTATGCTCGAAACAAATTATTTTTCACTCATATTTTCTAACATTTATATATGTTTTTTCTCAAAAAATACCGTATTTGCTATGTAAATTTGAAATTCATCCACATTTCCTTATTTTTAATATTAAACTCGTCTGTAACGAATAAGTAAACGACTTGTACAAAAGCACATGTAACTATTCACTTATCCGAAGGTGAAATCTATGATTTTCACTTATTCATATTTAGAGAGCATACATTTTCAGTCTGTAAACTGTGACAGCGACACATTTAAATGCAACATTTTAGTTACGAGTATAAAAAAAAAGGCGAAATGTTACAAAGTACTACGGGAGGGAGTGAGTCAGACCGCCGGAATTGCGACAGCGGGAAAGCGCCGGCCGCTCGCATTTTCCTTTGTCCTCCCTTCCCCGCTTCGTTTTATCGAAATAAAATTGCAAACGCGACGGGGGATTACGAAACGCCGACGTTTGTCGCGCCATTGGTCGGCGTGACGAAATTCCACGAACAGCAACTGGTGACGTCGGGTGCGCGATGCGAGGCTCTTCGAGAATCCCCGTGCGCAACGAGCGAGAAAAAAGAAGTGACGAAAAAAAAGTAAGTATGTAAGAGAGAGAAAGAGAGAGAAGAGAATCTCGGCGCAGATATCGAGGTCGCTTATCGGCCACTTCCTCCCAAAGGCAAAAGCCTCGCTCGGCGAGGAACGGGAAAATGAAAGTGAACGAGCCCCGAGACCGAGATAGTGGATCGCGACTTTTTGATTATTGCACCGAAAATTTAGTGTTTTTTACATCAGCGCTGCCCGAGAGATAAGCCTCGGTTTACTAGCGCCTTCCTTCTTTTTTCCTTCCTTTTTTTCTTTCTATTTTTTTTTAAAGAGCGTAAAAATAGCCAATAAACGTTCGTCGCGCACTTAAAACGACACTCTCCTCGTCGCGCGAGAAATGGCTCTTATTCTCGACCTTATTCTTTTCGTCAATGACGAATCATTTATATAGTTTTTATCGGTGCTCGATCGATTTTTCAGATAACGATATCGCAAAGTAAAGTCTGCCTTGGCAATAAAAATTACTAGAACTATAAATTTTTCAAAATTAAAAGCCCCTCGACACTGTACTCTCTAAATTCCATCCAGTGAAATTCGCTGATTTACCAGTGAAATTCATTGATTTATCAGTGAGGTTCAGATCATTTTTTGGAAATGCCCTGATCCTCACTGATAAATCCGTGAATTTCACTGGATGTATTTTCTAGAGTACCCAAGTGATT
>JAWWEN010052558.1:0-10446 GCA_035582955.1 Sycophila texana | reverse complement strand
TACTTACAAGTCGCCGTTCAGTAAGGCTAGATTCGATGTGTAGTTAAGTTGACGATTTAGTGTACATAAAACAGTGTGGCGTCAATTTAACTTTTAGTTTGTACAGTCATTTTTGAGTGATTAGAAAACTTAATTTTAAGTGTTTTTTTATCAAAAAAAGGTTTTTTGAAAAGTGAAAAAAAAGTGAAAAGAATGTCAAGAAAAAGGAGTTGGGTGTGGAACTACTGCACTAGAGCAGATGATGGTTTACAAACCAAACACTTTTTTATTTTAAAATTAGTTTTGCTACGAATAATATAAATATTATGAAAATAAAAATAAATAAAATATAATAATGTATATAATTTCACCCTTCTCAAGAAAATCACGAATCGCTCTTTTTATTTTATTTGTCAATGTCTTTTTGTTTTCTCATAGAAAAAGCCTTGTGTCGCAAAAATCTTTCGATCTTCAGATTTTGACGTAAAAGTACTTATTTAGGTTCAGAAAAACCAAAAAAGTACTTTTTAAAAAATGTCTGTATACATGCACGTATGTACGTATGTACGTAAAAATTTTGCACGCAATTTAGTCATTTGTCTGAAGCCCGCTTGAAAAAAATCAAGTATTTTTGTTGATTAGTTTAAATGTTATAGTTATTTTAGTGTTTTTTGAAAATTTGAGTAACTTTTGCACGAAGTGGTTGATTATTCCCAAGTTTTGCATACAAGTATCATTTGTTTGTTGAAATACCACTTTAAAATTTCAAGTACTTCTACAGAATACGTTCGATTTTAGAGCTATTTCAGTATTTTTTCAATTTTGAAAATTTCGGAATTTTCATAATTTCTAAACGAAGCGGTGGATAATTCTTAATTTTTTCACAAGTTTTATTCAGTTATCGTGAAACTGCTTGAAAATTTCAAGTTATGCTACCGATCGGTTTCGATTTTAGAGCTAGTTAGTGTTTTTGAAAATTTAAAATTTTTAATTTTTCTTCCAATTATTATTTTCCTTGCTGTATTTTGATTATGCTAATTCATATTTGATGTTATGTGACAAAAATGTGTTTTCTCACTTAAGCTGTATATTATTCACTTAAGCTTTACATACATTTTTCAGGTTTCCGTTTATTTGTAATAAAAAATCGATTTAGAGCAAATTTTGTTTGTCAAATGTGAAATAAAGGTTAATTTGAAAATTCAGGAGCTTTTGACGAATTCACGAATTTTTTTTCGAAAATTTGGAAATTTTCAGTTTAGCACTAATTTCTAGAGATGCAGACATCTCTATGAGAAAGCATTGTACCAGTGCAGTTGGCAGCGTTTTTAATACTATTCCGGACATATTGTAAAGTTTTGCAATGCTTGAATTTGCGTTGATAATAATTACTGGTAATTTAAGAAAATTTGCTTTGGAAACGATATTTTGCTTTCTCATGGAGGAAGCCTTGTGTCGCCAAAATTTCTCGATCTTCAGATTTTGACGTAAAAGTATTTATTCGTGTTCAGAAAGACGAAAAAAGTACTTTAAAAAAATTTCTGCATGTATGTACGTACGTATACAGTCATGTTCTAACTTAAATTTGATTCCTTTTTATGAGAAGAAAACCACTACCGTTACTTTTTTTCGAAAATCGAAACGCACGTTTTATAAACAATGAAATATAACATTTTATTTTTGTAAAAATGCAGTTTCCTATAGTTTTATTATTATATTTCATTGTAATATTGTACTTCCTCGTCCCCGATACAAATATCACGATGGGCCATCAGGGCTGTAAATTCTGCTCGTTCTGGACTCCTGGAAATCGCGAAAAATAAATAAGGGCGCCAGGTGCTAGTGCACCGCCCTGAAGGTCCGGCTCGGCTAGCTCGGCCTCAGGGGGAAACGCTGACGCGCCGCGGCTGGGGACGCCGACGGCGACGGAGGCAGAATCTCCGCTTTCGACTCCTGCTGGCACCGGAGCTAATCGCCGCCCCGTGGATCACTGGAAAACGCGCGGAAACACCCATGAACAAAAAGCGGAAGAGGGGGGTCCCTTGCTCTCAAAAACAACACTCACTAATTTTGTTCAACCAATTCACTATATTCTCTTAACTTGTGTGGCGTTACACGGATTGCGTGTACTGCGTGTGTCGCGGTCTCGGTCCCGTATCGTGTGTGCGCCCGTGCACACGTGCCACACCGAGTTACCGGGGACCCAAGTACACACCTTTTTGGACTTCCCGTTTCGAACTTCACGTCTCCGGAACTTCGCGTCTTCTGAACTTCGCGTCTTGAACTTCACGTCTACTGTCCTCTGCGTCTGCTAAACCTCGCATCTACGTTACTCTGCGTCTCCTACCGGAATGGCCGATCTTCTCCATCGCGTCTCGTCGCGGGGTATTCATTCTCGTCGCGGTCTATATGCTTCTCTCTCTATCCTGCGCGAGCACACCGTAGATCGATGCACGCGCAGCATCCACAGTCGATCGGGGTTAGCGCGGTGCTGACCCCTTTTCCGAGCGCGGCGCGACTGCGGAACCAGCGCATACGCGGAGGCGTCGATTAAACGACGGACGCGCGCGAGCGGGCCGGCTGAGAGCCCCGGTACGCGCGAATCGGTCGTGTATCTGACAAAGATAGTATACGGCCGCGCGTTGCCACTTGGCTACGTGTGCCTCTCTCTCTCTCTCTCTCTCTCTCTCTCTCTCTCTCTCTCTCTCTCTCTCTCTCTCTCTCTCTCTCTCTCTCTCTCACACTTCACTTTCTTATCTGTTCCTGCTTTTTGGTACCTTTTCTGCCGCTTTCTGCGTCCGGGTATTTTTATTTGCAGATCCTTGCACGCTCATTTATGCAAGCCACCGCTGGGATTGTTATTCCTGACTTTCTCTGCCTGGTTTGCAATCCTCAGCGTATTTTCTGCCTGGAAAATTTTGAGGTTAGTCCTTGGCCATTATCGCAAGCTTGCCGATTTTTTGCAATCTTATCGCCGATCTGCAAATTACCATCTTATCGGCGGATAAATGTGAACCACGATGGCTGACCGTCAGAGGGAGTCGATGGACATTTCTGCACCGCCCGATACTCGAACTGCTCGAACATCTTATAAGCGCCCTCGTACTGTCTTTACCAGCCCTAATGACGACTCGTCAACTATGCCACCACCTTCGTCGTCGTCTGCTCCGCTGTCATCTGCTTGACCTGCCATGACACCCTCATACAATGGGTTGGTACATAAAAGGACGGTAAAAGGCGTGATATCGTTCGGAATGCTTTCATCGAATTATTTTCCGCTTATACGCACGTCTCCTGTGCTTACTCGGATTCACTTGCAGTCGGTAATTTTTTCTCGTCTCTTAGTGATAAATTAAGTCGCATCTGCGTAAGCGTCGAATCAGCTGTAAACACACTTAGCGCTTCTTCGCGCGGCGATGTAAACAATGCTAACCGTACATACGCCAGCGTTACAGCAAATCGCTCTTCGAATGACGGAAAAATTTTTTTGACGTGCGGCAAACCCTTACAAATCCCCACTTGCCAGAGAGTACTCATCGGACCTACATCCTCTGCCGAAAAAAATTTCGCTTCATCATCCCAAGTCACTCAGGATACTTTCGTCAAATCTATTACTCCGTCCGATGTTAATCTAAAGGTAAACAGACTAGCGGCTTTATCAAATAAAAACATGCTTGTTGTTGCCGACGCTGTCGACATCGAAAAATTAAAGCATAATTCTGCTCTTGCCAGTGCGGGGCTTGAAGTCAAGGATAATCCTAAGCTTCACCCGTGCTTAATAATCAGATGCGTTCCCGTCGAGTTATCGGCCGAGCAAATCAAGGAGGCTTTGATTAACCAGAATCTCGCCGACCACCCTGTAGACTTAAGGTTATTTATTTATACCCTGCAAATGACCGCTCGTTTAGATCAGTTGTTATCGAGGTCAGCTCCCAGCAGAGAAATACGATTAGAACGGCAGGCAAAATTTACATTGGCATGACATCTTGCAGATTTGACGATCATGTAATAGTTCTACAATGTTTTAAATGCCAGGATTTCGGACATGTCGCCAGTATATGTAACGCCAATGCTCGTTGTGGGCGTTGCGGAGGTGCTCATGTCACTAAAGAATGTAACAACCGTAATCTTTGCTGCGTGAACTGTAAAACCAAAGGCCTCTCAAATCACAAACACACTACCTTCGATAAAAAAAACTGCCCCGTCTTAGGCGCACGACTATTGAGCAAGGTTAATAGTATTGATTATGGCCTCTAATCACTCTACGACGAATCTTATAGTTGCTCATATGAATGCTCAATCCTTATGTGCTCATCACACTGATATAAGCGAATTTATCTGGCCGTGAGTGAGACATGGCTCAAACCAAACTCCAACACCGCCCTTGCCGAAATTTATGAATACAACTTATTTCGTAATGACCGTTCAGGTAAAAATGGTGGCGGCGTGTGTCTCTTTGTACACTCCACCCTTCGCGCACGAGTCGTCAGCTTCTCAAATTACGGAATGACTTACGTTAAGCGGCCAGAATATCTCCTGGCAGAGGTGCTTGTCGCCTCCAGCAAGATTTTATGCGCCGTCGTATACAGTCCACCTAAGGCTGGTGTTTGGACCGAAATTGAAGACGCCCTCTTCAACTGTCCTTCTGGATTTGACGACATCATTCTGCTCGGCGACCTTAACATCGACTGGCTGATTCCACCCCCAATAGCATCCTCACCGCCTCTTTTCGTACCTTCGGTCTAACTCCTATCCCCTTTTCACCCACCCACCACACTGGTTCGTCCTCCTCACAGATCGATTACGTATGTGTTAGCGGCCCATGCAAGATCATCTCATTCCATCAATTCGAATGCATCAACATCTCCAAATACGATATTCTTTTAGTAAATTTAGCCTATCCATTACCTATCCAGCCATCCACTACCCGTAAGCATCGTGACTTCCGGAATTTCTCTGCCCATGACTTTGTAACTGACCTAACCCTCGAAGACTGGAGTGAAATTTACTACGCTGAGTCTGTTCACACAAAAGTCTCCTTCTTTACATACTACGTTACTAAAGTCTACGACCGTCATGCACCTTTTGTTTCTTTTACTAGGCGTATCAAAGGAGCCCCATGGATCACTGCCGATTTGCGTATACTTATGAAGAACCACGACAAAGCTCGTCGCGATTATGTCAGACATAACCGTGCCGCTGGCCATGACCTATACAAACAGCTCCGTAATAAAGTAAAAATCTCGATCCGTAATGCCAGGAACGCTTACTATCGCTCCAAATTTAGAAATTGCACCGACTCTAGATCTTTGTGGTCAATAGAAAACTCTTTGGGTGTTCGCAAGCGTACCTCCTCGCTGACTGACCTGCCTATTTCCGCAGACGCTTTAAACCGGTTTTTTATTGGAAATACTTCTAATCTCAGCGAGCTGCAATTATGTCAGCCCCGACGATTGTTTTTATTTTGCTCATGCGACACAGGAAGATTTACTTAAGGCAATTTCCAACTCAAAATCCAATGCAGTTGGCTCCGACGGCCTACCCTTATCAATCATCAAAAATAGTCTTCCTGTCACCCTACCTGTTCTGCTGCATATTTTCGACTGTTCCTTGCAATCTGGTGTGTTTCCTGAACCCTGGAAGCACGCACTTGTTAAACCCATTGCCAAAAAGTCTCTTGTTCGCGAAGCTGCCGACCTCCATCCTATCAGCATCCTACCAGCCACTTCGAAGCTGCTTGAAGCGGTGGCCCTTCAGCAAATCGAGTACTTTGTACGTGACCACATAGACTAGTTCCAGGCAGGGTTCAGGAGGGGCTGCATCACACAGACGGCCTTACTTAAAATTGTTGATGATCTTAAAGATGCAGTTGAAAAACAGCTCGTCACTTTGTGCGTCTCAATTGATTTCACCCAAGCTTTTGATCACGTCATCATTCCCTTGCTCTGGCAGAAGCAACTTTCTCTCGGTCTCTCACCTCTTGCTTATGCCTGGATTGAATCGTAGCTAACAAATCGCACGCAGTTAGTGATTGATCCAAAAGATGACTCTCAGTCAATCCCTTTTAAGCGTCGAAGAGGAGTTTCTCAAGGCTCCCTTTTTGGCCCGCTGTTCTTTTCGCTTTACGCAAATGACCTTCCAGCGTGTCTTCTCTTTTGCCTCTACCATCTATATGCTGATGACTTTTTCATCTACCTTCGATGTGGTTTTCCCGAAATTTACGATGCCATCTCTCGCATGAACATTGAATTGAACAACATCCTGGGATGGACTAAGTGCTATGGCCTAATAGTCAACGCTTCAAAGACCAAAACCACTTGGATCGGAAGTCGTGGCTTTATCTCTCGTCTCAACAATCAGCAAATCCCTCCCCTTGTTTTTGACGGCTGCCCGATCTTGTTTGAGCCCACTATCAAGATCTTGGGAGTAACCCTCGATAGTACTCTCACTTTTAATAGACAGTGCGAACTCGTCTCAAACAAATGCTTTGGAGCGCTAAACAGTTTGAAAAAATGTAACGATGCTATGCCGAAATATGTAAAAGTTATACTCGTCAAGACTCTTGTTCTTCGGTGTTTCGATTATTGTAACATTTTATACGCAGGGCTCACCGGTTAGGTTAATCTTAAGATGCACCGTGCCGTAAACGCATGTCTACGATTTCTGTCTGGTAAAAAGAACTCCGATCATATATCTCCGGAATACGCCGTATTTGACATCATGCCTTTCCGTAATCGCGTACCGTATTCCTCTGTTATTCTGCTGGGCAAGATTCTCACCACTGGTAAGCCACCATACTTGTGCAAACGCTTTACTTATCGCGAAACGACCAGCAGAAGATATTGCTAAAAACGCACTCTTCGAAATTTGTGTATCTTTCTGCAGAACTAGCACTTGCCAAAGCGCCTTTTATGTATATGCCGCGAGATTATGGAATGTCCTACCGAACGACATTACAGCTTGTCACGCTCAACCAGCTTTTAAAACGCTACTGAGGCAATTTTTCGCCTCTAACTATGTAGATCTCGTACCTGTCGCGTAAATTCAATTTGTCTAGTCTTTGTTTTTATTTTTCTACTTTTTAAAGTTAGTTTTAAGCTTTAGTTTTAAGCTTTAGTTTTAAGCTTTAGTTTTAAGTTCCAGTCCTAATGCGCTCTACCATATGTACTTGCGTTTTTTTAATTGGTTATAAGTTTAAACCACGTTTTCAATTGTAATGTATTGCGCTGGCCAGACAGGACCACCAAGTCCTAGGTCATACTAATAAATTCTATTCTATTCTATTCTCTCCTCTCTCTCTCTCTCTCTCGCACTCGTACTCATACTCTCGGCCGTCGTCGAGCCATTGTCTGCTGCACACCTGTCAGTAGACAAGGAGAACTGTGCAGCTCGACGGCTCGGCGGGCAGAGGATTTCCCCTCGGTCGCGTAGGCTTAATTCTCTGGCAATCGGGAATTCTCCCTCACATTATATTCAAAGATAGGCACCCTCCTCTACGCTACATTTTCTAAAAGTACTATGTTTATTTAAATATAATGAGGATCGGATGCAAAAACTGGAGAAGATAATTTAATTCTGCCATATTTTCACCACGATCGAGAATGCCTCGCTCGCTCTCCCCCTATCATCGCCTTTCTCCCCCTCTATTTCGGGACAACATTTTCAACCCATTTCTGGTAGGATTATTATAAGATTTTTCAATAGCATTCACTAGAAGTCTTTTCTGTTTGGCGGAAGGGGGCGACACAATCAATTTACATACCTGCGGAAATAATGCATGTGATCACAATGTTAACCTTTAGAGGACCGGAAAACCACTGCAGTACTGCGACCTTGGATCGATCGTTTGCCCATGCTTAAATTACGATGTGAGATATATTACCCCACTTTCTATGGAGATTCAAAAATCCCAAATGCCGGTCCTCTAAAGGTTGATAATTTATATTTTTATTGAATTATTATTAACAATTTTTATTGAATTAATTTTATTTTGTACAATGCAGGAGTTTAATTATTATTATTACAACTTATTTGCACAGTGATTACATTTTTTTAACAATAGTTATCGCGATAACAATGGTTCACTGCCAGCTCGAATCATATTTTTTGATAACGAAGTGTCTATTTGAAGCAATTTCATGTTATCCAAATATACTGAATTTTGAAAGCATTTTTTTTGTTCTGATTTAAGCATTATGTCACTCAAACAAGCATTATTTAAACAAACAGAACTATTTGTAAAAGTAGACGAACATTTTGAACGCATAATGGAATTAATTTTATGAGTACATTGACAAAAAGTATGCTTTTCCTCGTACGTTTTATTGTACTCGGTATTATTTGACTCAGTATGCGAGTGTATAAGGTCACACGCGCGTCCTAATATTATCAGACTTATCAAAACTCGCAATGAAATTAAAATTAAATATACCAAAATTATTAGTAAAACATTCACTAATTTTATCGATGGATTTAAAGTTGTACATAAAACTCGCGCTACTGCTACACCCAAAGGCAGTGGAATGAATCCCATTCGTCTAGCTACCAGATCCGATGGATCAGAAAAAGCTGTTTCTTGTCTTGTCTGAGCCATGTCGTAAGCCAAACTGATTGTATACTCTCTGTAAACGGTTGACCGTAATTCATTGAATCGCGTGATAAAAGCGTGCTTCACCTACAAATTTTTATTACAATTACATTTCTAAATACACAGTTTAAAGGTATTTAGTTGTACTAATAGAGAAAGTATCGCTTTGGCCGAGATAGACAATTTAAACGCGAGTTGTGTTGCAGCATGACGGTCACAAAATTATATGACCGTCAAATAACTGATACAAGAACAATAGAAAAATAACATGAAACTCGTAATGATAGATCTTTATTTTTCGATAACAATTTTTTTTTTTTAATTTATAAATAAACAAACATTCATTCTAACATAAACACAAATTTAAAAAAATAAAAAGAATAATCATAGTCATTTTATAACATTAAACACGAGACGGAAATCGCTCGCAATCCTAGATTGTTGAAATTGGCGATCTAATGTCGCAGCGATACTTTTTTACAAGTGCAACTCAATACTTTCTCCCAAGACCATGTAATAGGCGCTTTGAGGTTCGGATATCACCAAACGAAAAAAACAGCGTAGTTTGTCATGTATTCTGATGTCACTTTACACCAATAGTACATTACGATACAAGTACGGCAAAGTAGATTTTCACCTCGCGTGACGTTTCCGCGGATAAAAAGACCTGCGAGATGAAAATCTTTTCCGAACATGTAACGTGCTGCATTTTCTTATACAGTTTGGAAAGCTCGATTTTCAGCCCACGTTTGTTGCCGAGAGCGTGAAAAAACTGGAGGATCGCAAACTGGACTTTTCCGCACGTTCAACGGTTCATCCAAAAACTACCATTTTTGACAGCTGACGCATGCATTTTAAAGTGTCAATTACATGGTCCTAGGGGAAAAATGATATTTATTTGTAGATCAAATTCAATTCTCACCCAGTCGACTAAAACTTCTGCAAATAATAATAATATACAGTCTGGAAGAAGAACAGCCAAACGATCTGTTCGCCATGCATATTCTTTCATAGTTTGTAAGGTAACTGCAAAAAGGAGTACCGTCAAATGAAAGCGTTCCCTCACATCACTGCATGATAATTGAAAGAGATTTCCTTTATCAAATTTCTTGAACACAGAACCTTTTAATTCAACAAACTGTAACATAAAGAAAAAATATCTATTAGAATTAATTTAAAGACTATTGCCTTCTGGCCGATTTCATCCGAATTCATGCAGGCCGTCACTTTTTGAATTTTCTTTTTCCTTGAAAACTATGAAAATGGGTTCCTAACTACATTTAAGGAAACCCGTGTTTCAGGATTTTGCTTGAAAACATTTTTTTCTCGTTACCTACAGTTCAATCCATGTAGACCTCAATAGGAAAATTACAAAATTAAAAACGAACTCCAAATTTTAAATGGCTGCCAATTTGTCAATTATTATATTTTTAAGACCTACTTTTTTAAATGTGAGGAATTTAACGTAGTTTTAAGTTCAACGCCTATTCTCGAGATCGATATTTATTTGATTTAAAAATTTACGAAAAACTGAAAAACTATAACTTTTTCAAATGCAATTTTCTCAATAACTACAGTATTTTTATTCTCTGAAATTTTTATACTTTTTCATACATTTAAAAAGCTTTTGCTTTATCATAGCGAAAGCCTTGTATCGCGAAAATTTTTCAATCTTCAGATTTTGATGTAAAAGTAATTATTTATGTTCAGAAAGATCAGAAAAGTACTTTTTAAAAAAAGCCGTTCCCCCTTTTTAACTTCTAAAGGACACGATGGATTATTCCGAAATTTTACACACAATTTAATAGTACATTATGTAACAAGGGGCGAAAAGTGCAGATTTTTCCCGCGGGTGAATTTACTGCCCGATCGAGTAGATT
>JAWWEN010052557.1:0-10446 GCA_035582955.1 Sycophila texana | reverse complement strand
GACGAAAAATACATGAGAATATACCTATCTCCTCAAAAGTACAGACAATTTTCCTTTTTTTGTGGGCCTGTGTAATCTCTCTTATAATCATAATTGTGATAATAATTATAATCTTATGATAATAGATTATAATCTTTCAATCTACATTCTGTTGTCACTTATCAATCACTCACGTAATGATGTGCATTACAAAAATAAATTATATTGTCGGAGTTATACTTGTTGAGCTATATATATAGGTACGAATATTAGACGCTAGGTAAATGCACATATTAATTTTCATTCGACTGCTCGACATTTCCTTCCTTAGCTTTAGCGCTGATCGATAGCCCCACGATTTATGCGAAGATTCCAGTCGCTTCAGTAAGCGAATGAGACATTGGAAGTTCTGAAAGCCGATAGAGATCGAGTCGTCCCGGGTTGATTCATCGTCGGACTGATAGAGTGTACATAATCGCTTTGCCGATATTATACTGTTTATCTTCTTTCTTTGAAGAACCTCCGCGTTTATCGTATTGAAATGCATGTATTTGCTCTTTTTTTTCTCAAGCAACGAACGAAAACGTTTTTTTTTTACTTTATCGTAATTTTCTGTTGTTTGTCTTTCCAAGGAGTACTTGTTTTATATATACTCATTATTATTGTTAACATATTTATTCGTAGTATATGCAATTTTTTGTAATTATAGTTAAAATTATTGCTGTAGAGTGTGTATGTGACGCATTAAAATAAAATAATTAAAGTAATTAAAAACACTTTAATATTTGAAAGCTTCTTACTTTTAGAAAAATCGTGAGTTTTTTTTTTTTTTTAAAGAGGTGTTTTATTTTTATTTTCAAAAAGTAATATATCAACAGTTTCCTATTTACTGCAACTTCAAATGCCGTAAGAGAAGAAAAAATATAAAATTTTGAATTACATAATTCATCTCTAATTATTAAAAAGAAAGCAAGTTGATTTTTCTTCGAAATGTTCAGGTTGTGTAGTAGAAAATCTTGATATACTTTAAAAATTGTAAATATTGATTGCAACAATTTTAGCAGATATTCGAATAACTTATATCAGTGTATTGTAAAATTGATAAGATCTGAATAGAATTCTGAATGTGAAACAATGTTAATTAAAAAAAAAAAGGAATAGTTAATTTTAAATTTGTTTTTCTGTTTAAATTGTTGATAAAACAATCGTTATTTCCAAAGTGCATCTCCAGCGAGGAGAAAAGCTTTGTTTCGAACAGAGAATGTTATTGTGCGGTAAGCAATTGATTCTACGAAAATGAGCTTTGTATCAGGCTACTGAATATTCTCTTAGCTTTGGCTTTCCTGAAAATTTAACGTCGACCTCACAAGCGGTGGGCGTGCCAGTAAATAGAAAATCCACTTTCACACTGCATTAAAGTTCCAAATTCAATTACACGAATGCATTTAGTTTCGTATTTATTAATTTTAAACAAAATTAATTAAAAAGAAAGTTTATTGAAAATTGCCTTGTTTTTTCTAACTGTACAAACTACATTACTTATTCTATTGGCTTAACTTCAATCGTATACTAGCTAAACAATTATTTAAAATTCCTCACATATGACCGGCAAAACAGTTTGGCAATCGATAATCCGTGTTCACGATTTTTTTCATATTGGGGGACACTTATAAGGAATAACAAAAAACTGTCCGGTAGGCGTGCTCTCAAATTTTTTTTTTATTTTTTATTTATACCCCAGTTGTTTTATGTAATAAGTGTATAGCAAAATTAAATCATAAAGCAATTTAAAAATTCTCTAAGATCGTTTACATGTAGATTTTAAGTTAATTTTAAGTTTACACGCATTAGTTTTAGCTTATAGCTATCTTCAAACTTCATTTTTGTACTTAAAAACTATATAGTCCGTTGAATTAAATAAATAAATAAATAAATAAATAAATATGAAAATATAATACACTTATAACATATCACTAATAAATTGACTTTCTTTTCAGATTTTTTTAACGGCTATATAAACGACGTAGATTCTTGGCTGGTATCCGGGAGCTACCTTTCGTCGTCAGAATTTGAAGCGAATTCAGAAACTTTCGCATCTTGACAAACAGGGCACGTCGTCGAGGCAGCGAGAGCAGTCGTGCAAGACGGACGCTCGTCATCCACCGCGACGGACTCAGGCTACAGTGTCATTAGGGTCGGGGCGTCTTCATCAGTTTGAAATTGCAATTAATTGCGATTTGGAACTATAACACCCCGATCTGTCCCCCATGTTAATAGCAAGTTTCGCTCGTTAGGTCGAGTCGTGCAATGCCCCACGTGCGAATGGGAATCTCTGGTACTACCATATACTAGATTTCGGAGACAGCAGGCTGTGTATTGCACTAAGAGGCTTGAATGACATTAGACTTTTCTTATAATGCTATTAACTTAATTAACGTTGCTGTGAAAGTGACTTTAACGTAGTCGAATGGGTTACTGATAAAACTCGATAAAAGTTCAACGGCTAATACTATTTCAGCGTTGATTCAATATTGTATATAACGTCCTAAACTTTATTACTCATAGTTATTCGGAAGTTAATTCCATTCCACAGAATTTTTTTGTCAGAAGGGGGAGGCATACATGTGACTTTTGAATTTTATTTATTTAATAAAAGTACGTCAGGTTATCGTGAATGCGATAATAGTATACTGAGAAAAAATTGCATTGGCTCAACGATTTGCCCTGTTAAATACTTCCAACAGAAGAAGTTTTTATTTTGATTCGATCGAACGGAGGTATCATTAAGATAACAAAAGACTCTGTCAAAGTAAGCTCTACGGTGTTAAATTAACAGTGTAATTATTAGATTAACAGTGGAATGGTTAAATTAACAGCTTTCTTCTGTTGGAACTTGGAAGTATTTAACAGAGCGAATCATTAATCAAACTAAATTTTTTTCTCGGTTTATATTTAGATATATAAGTGCGATAATAGTTATTTATGCACTAAGCGAATAAAATAGGCGACTATTTCCGTGGGTGAAGTTTGCTACCCGAGCTTTAGCGAGGGAATAAGTTGGGAATAAAAAGTCCATTTTATTTGACAATAATTCAGATTAATAAATTCGATTCGAAGCTAAAATGTGACTATGGGAAGCTAAAATGTGTCTACAAAATTTAAAATGTGTCAACGGAAGCTAAAATGTCACTTCGCAAAGTAGATTCTGTCTTCGGGGAGTAAAATGAGTCTAGAGAATAAAATATGATTTTACTCCCACTGCGGAGAAAAATACAAACATTTATCGTATGCTATCCATCTCGGAAAAAGTTTGGGAATGTTGGATGAAAACGATCGAATAGATAGAAAAAAAATTAAGAACGATATTTGAAGTGAGAAATTTATAGAAACTAGAATTTGCATTCCTTCAAAATACTTCTTTGTTAAATTCCTCGGTAATTTCGCTCTACTCACTATCTTTTTTTGCCATGAATAATTAACAAAAATAATACTGTAAATAGTGTAAAAAATAGTGTTGTAATACAAATAGTGAAAAACCTTAGTACCTCGAAATTACCAGCGTTTAGTGATTAAACTCATGATTACAAAGCTGGAATAAATTTTCGAGCTCCGAGCTGCCAACAATTGTATTTTTCGGTTAAAATATTGAGGGAGCCAACGCTTACCTTTGTCAACTGCTAATGCCTGAGCCAAGACGTTATCCGAGCGATCGTGCAGATGTTGAGCAACAAGTGAAATTCCTAAGCGTGTCAAGTGAGGCTCGTCAAGGAAACAATGGAATGCCGCCTATTCTCGAAATGATTATTCCCCTCTTCCATTATACAAAACTGCCCTTTACTTTGTCCAGTCGAGGATATTTTTTCTTTTTTTAAATACTGTTTTTAAAAGAAATGTCCTTTATTAATTTATTTGCCTACCCTTAGATGCTTAAATGTCACATCTGAGTAACCTCAATTTTATTATAATTATACTTAAATTTTGTGGAGGGAAACATTGTTTCGTTTGTCGAATGTGTAATGTATATTTTCATTAAAAAATTTTAAATAGGTAAAAGAAAACAAATTACTAGGTTTTTTTTTTACAAAATAGGATTGCTTAACGAATCAAGAGTGTAATTAACTTAGGCATCAAAAGTTTAATTAATTACATATTTAATTAGCCAGTAGTTAGTACTGTAACTACTTATAGCAACATTTTCTTATACAAATGTAATTAGATTTAAAGCTGTCTTTCAAGATCATTGAAATATCAAAAAATTAATTTTAAATATTTCACATCAGTATTCGAAAGATTATTTGAGGAATTAATGAACTTAGCACTAATTATACAATTGTCAGTGTCCTTATTTTTACTGTAAGTCTAATAAATATCGACCTATATAAAGCTCGTAGAGTTAAATCAAATAATAAAATAATAAATTTTTCTTGATGCATACAATTTGTATACAATTAGAACAAGTTTTTAATAAAATATAATTAAAATCTTGTAAAATACATTAAAAATCAATCATTATATTATGGAATTTGCGAATAAAATGATAAATTGTATGTTAAATAAATTTTTTGCCGGGTATTTAATGCTTTTAATTGATAATTGAATTTGAGGCAAAGTAGAAATTACTGAATTCGAACTGTGTTGATTGCAATTTATGATCGGCGCGTGCGCAACCCTATTTGAAGTTGCACAAGAGCTTTTACAACAATAAACGCGGACAATGTCGGTCTAGGAGTCATTATCGATACTATAAATTCATATATCAGGTCATTGCAAAGTTCTCCAAAGTGCACTGCTCCCTCACTTTATTAAATTGCAAATGGGATCGATTTAGCGCAAATATACATGACAGATTTTAAAATAGAGAATCGTTTCTAACGTCAAGTAATTATCTGGTTACTCTGTCCATATCTCTCTAAAGTTGAATTAGTGAATTCCACTATGTATTAGTAAAATGTGCTCCACTAATCTCGAAATAGTGGAGCACATTTCACTAATATTTAGTGGAATTCACTAATTTTTAGTGGTTTTTCACTAATTCAACTTTAGAGGGTAGGAAAAAATTAGTTTTTTTATGCGATGATTTTTTATCATTTTTTTTTATTATTTCTTAATTTATTACAGTGAACAACATAAGCCAATTTTATTTACTTACTCATTTTCAATTTTTAACTTTGCTGGGAAAATACTCTTTCAGAATCGATCGAATTATATCAAAATTCGCACTTTAGCACGCTGTATCGCATTCGTTCGGACTTTAACAACTCGTTGCTTATCTCAATTAATAACGTTATTAAAACACAATTTATGAATTCGAACTTAACGAGCACGCAATAAATGTATTTTATTCAGAAATTTATCAGTTACGCAAACTCATTTATACAATAATCATTATTTTTATTCAACGATAATACCCGAATTTCCGCATGGCGAAACTGTTATCAACAAAACTTCCAACGCCGCGAATGTTATTCCTAGTAAACGCACTAATTTATAAACAATTTCAATAGTTACATAGACGCACGGAAGTTTTGGGAGGAGGGAGGGAGGGAGGGGGGAAGTATGCATTTTTACGCTCGACGTGGCAAATTCAACTTCGGCCGGCAATTGTTAGAACTATCGTCCTTTCGGGGCGATTCTGCAGGAGGTCCAGCAAACTCGGTCGCGTTCGAAAGCGGAGAGCTCGTTTGGCCTGCGCGCAACCAGCGAATTTCCTCCATCATTCGTCACTTGCAGATGCCTCGCCGAGACAACGTGACGAGCACGCACAGCTCGAGGTCGTCGCGGTATGCGCCTGTACACACGTATACTCATCTGTATGGACAATGATCGCGTGATATGGACAATTTTTGCGCAAGGTCAAAAGTTATTTAAGATTCATTAACGGAATCCCGTTTTATTTTGACAATTATTTAAAAATTAAAAAAAAAAATTAATGGGGATTGTATCGTGTCTTAGAGTTTTTAAAGAAAAAGGCTTTAAAACGGTCTATAGGCACTCGGCATTAGATAGTCGTAATTCCCTCAATGTTTCGTGGAGTCACGAGGACGACTACTCTTTAAAGTTGAATTAGGGGAAATTCCACTAATGTTTTAGTGAACAGATTTTTCACTAAACAATTAGTAAAATTCACTATCAATTAGTAGAATTCACTAAACAATTAGAAGAATTCACTATTAATTAGTAGAATTCACTATCAATTATTAGAATTCACTATCAATTAGTACAATTCACTATTAATTAGTAGAATTCACTATCAATTAGTAGAATTTCACTAATTGAAATAGTAAAAAAATGTTCTACTTAATTGTATTAATGGAAATTAATAATTATTCACTATTTCAAATAGTAGATTTTCACTAGTATAGTAGCCACATTAACGTAACCTTGTAGAAGGGTCACATAAAAGATTAGATCTAAAATAAAATTAAAATGTAATAAACTAATTAAAAAAAATAACAAATAAAGAAATATATACTTGATGTATCTAATTTAATATCCAATAAAATGAATAATTAATGCGAGTGTGTAAAATAGTCTACCGCTTCATTTACCGATGATGATAAAATAACAATAATTCACCGTCTCGCTTCCTATTATAAACCCTTTTTACGTCACAGCGGAAACACCGGGAAATTGCAAATTTAGCGAATAATAAATCAAGCGAAAAATACAGAGCAGAGGAGTCCCGTGTTTACGCCCGTTAGCTTTTTTTTTATTTTTTACTTCATAAACAAGACTACCGCATCGGTGCAATGCATCAAGAACCTGGGGGTCGCAGCTGGCGCTGTATACCCAAGCAGACGCTTTTCTCGTTATAAACCCGCGCATCGGCGCAATTACGCACGTAACCTGCAAATCGGTATCGACTCTAATCTTATATTCTCGCGTATTTTTTGTTTTTCTCTTTTTACGAGATGAGGATGATCTTTCTAGAGGCTTTATACCTCGCAGGAGGGGCCGAAAATTGATGCGGCAAGGTGAGTTCCTTCGCGGCTTCGGAAGATGAAAATTACGATGAATGGCGGCAGTTTCTGGGAAAAGAGCTTACGGCGCACTTAATAATTCATCGCCCAGGCTGCCGTTTTTTCAGTTAACCCACTTCGCGCTAGTGAATCGTTCCGTGATAATGAAGTTTTCCTTGATTAAAAAGCCTTTGTTACACGTATTCATTTATTTATTAGGGGAGCGCCATTAACACCCGCGACGGGCACTACACGGTGAATTCGTAGAATTTAAAGCTGTTAATTTATTCCGTTAAATAACGAGGTTCCGTATAGTTTGCTCGGTAAATCATCGACTCCTGCGTTCCGAGCATATCATTAAGAGCTAAAAAAATATGATTATATAGCAAACATTTCATTGGAGTATGATATGAAATGATTGACAGTGATTGTTTATAATTTCTAATGTGAAGTGATGGAGCTGTAACTACTGAATTATAAACTGATGATATGATCATTGACTAACTTTAAAATAAACAGTAAAATTTGTGACTAATTAATGTTTATGCGCAAATAACGCGTTTGCATCAAAGGTGTATGTATATGTAACGATATCTATCGGATTGAATAACTGATTAATCCAGTATACCATATAGAAATGTTACATCCCACTTCAAAGAAATTATTATATAAATTTTTTTCTATTTAGATTTTGGAATGGTGTTTACCTGTTTGTTTACCTGTTAGAGTTTACTAATGTGACTTAAACTGAAGGGAAGATTAACGCTATGTAATTTTCAATACTTTTTTCGTTTACAAATATTTTACATCATCTACTTATAATAGTATTTTTAATAGTGCTAATGTTTCTTTCGAATCTTTAATTTACTAGGTACAATAACAATATTATACTGTTCATAGTTTGTTTAATATATTAAAATAAATTCGCTTACCAAAGTTAAAGCATCATTATATTCAAACCGCATAAACTAATTGGTATTCACTTTCATAACTGATTGTCTGTTTATCTTCAATGTCTTATTGCAGCAGGCAATCAGACTCGAAAGTATCAGCAAAATCTTTGTAAGAAAATCTCAATACACAATTAATTTTCTTAAAAAATCCACATCTCTCCCTCTAAAAATGAATAAGTGAAATTTGACTAGAATAAGTGAATAGTCACTTATTTCACGTTAAATATCTTCCACTTATTGCAGTAAGTGGAAGATTTTTCACGTAGAATAAGTGACTATTCACTTATTTTAGTCAAATTTCACTTATTTATTTTTACAGAGCTCTTACTACGCTTCGGAAACATTGTCAACAGGATCGAAATTGATACCCCATATACAATACAATGACACTGACGATAAAGCAGGCAAGTTTTTCACATCCCACGAGAATGCAAGTTTAACCAGTGGTGCTTGCAAAGCCTCTGCGACAATAAACACGCTAATTACCTGCCTGGAGCGTCAATAGCAGGTCTCTCTCTCTCTCTTTCTCTCTTTCGTGCGTCAACTTTTGTTAATACGCGATTGGTATATACGATACTTAGGAATGAGGCAATTGTTTTGAGCGGATGAAAAATAGCACGTCTTTGTGCGTAAATTTGACGAGGTTAAACAGCTGCCTCTCCGTTTGTCGCTGTCAGTGTCAGAATCAGATTCAGTCGCGTATGGACGATATTAACAACTCTTGGACTTGCGCGCTTCATCGTCGTAGCCCCTGTCAGTTTACCACGACTTAGTGCGCATTATCTCAATGGCGTGAACTATAATTAGTTTTTAAAGAATCACATTGCATTGTTTAATATTGACGTCGGGATTGGCGCATTATCGAACTGACCTTTTGACTTTTTAAAAAACGATGGTACACTCTATGTTCTTGTAAAAAATGCAGTGAAGCTATCCGTTAAAATTACGTGAAAAAACGTAATCGTGAATGGTTCGCCTTCAAGCACTGGAAATTTTTATTTTATTTAGGTCCTTATTATTCTGACCGCTGAAGTGGACCCTTATTATTAAGAGCCGTCGATATATGTATATAATTTATTTACTGGAATTAAACTACTAATTAAACACACAAAAAAAAAGAAATATTGTATAAATAATTATTCAATGCTATTATTAAAAATTTCTTATTAGTGCAAAAATTAATGCAATAAGTAAAACAGGTAAAGAATTATTATTATATACTTGATCATGTAGGGAAAATTTACATATGTTACGAAATAATATAAAACGTTTAGTAAATATTAAACTTATCTCAGTGTATTTTAACTTTTAGACCGAACGAAATCATTTTATTCTAAGAATTAAATTAAAAATAATTAAAAGTAGTTATTGATAATTTAATGCAAAATAGAAAAGAGTTAATAAAGTTTTCACGGTTAATGATGCTGTGTATTATTATTTTTAATAAGAGGGATATCAATTTCAGAGACTTTAGTTTAGAGTGACATTTCTCTCATAATTTTTGCCAATTTCATTATAATAGCCTTCATAAGCGTTGAAGCACAGTGTTTCTTTTGTATAGATTTATTCATAACGACGTTGTACAATTTCTATGAATATTTAACTGAATGTTTGAATTTACTCACGAATTTTCAGACTTCATTTTTTTCACCATTAACTGTATAGTCACTATGGCCATAGTCAGCATTAATTGACGGGTTAGGTATATGTATATATGTATTTTCTCAAATGTGCACGTGCAACTGCGAGCATTAAAGTGGCAAAAAAAAAGTTGGAGAAAAGTTTTATACTACGCCCCAGAAAAGAACACATCAAGATCCACCATCAGTGATAAATTTTGTTACTGTTTCCACATCGACATGAAACCTTGAATGTACTTCTTTCAAAAGTTACTACCTTTGTTCTCTGTTCTTACGAGGTAATTAAAAGTTTAATTAAAAGAAAAATAATTTAATCTTTCTGAAGTAGCGAAAAAGTTTGAAGATTGTCGCTAAGCTTCCATAGAAATTTCAAACATGAATTAATAAAAAAAAAAGAATATAATATATATAGAATATATATATTTTAGAAAACATTGTTCATGAAACATCGTCTTCGCGAGCCACATTCAACCGAATTTTGCACTGCTGACTCTTTCGGTTTTTTTGAATTAATTATCCTTTACATTTTCTTTTATGATTATTGATTCGCTGAAATTACACTTGATCATTTATTGCGTGTTCCCTTTGTATTTCAACGTGGCTCAACGTTTCTTCAACATAAAACTATTTTACTGCTACAGATGAGCTCGATCAAATATACGTTTTTATGGCTCAAAAGTAATTTCCTTACAGCTTTGTTTTTTTATTTTCTCGCGTTTCCACTAAAATGGACAATACAGACATATCTATAGCATACACACACATATATGGGGCGCAGGGGATCACAGCCTGTGATGAGGTGGTAGGTGACGGTCACTGAAAGAAGGAAAGCTTTCCTGTATCAGTCTTAGGAGGACTCCATGGTGGCAGCATCCTATAATGGAACGAGTACCAGCAGGGCTTGGGAAATGGACA
>JAWWEN010052556.1:0-10448 GCA_035582955.1 Sycophila texana | reverse complement strand
GTTAATTCTCTCCTTAGCCGCCGCCATGTTGTCAGCTGATCATATATATAGTAATAGTATGTCATATGACATATATTTATCTTGGTTCCCATACAATAAGAAATTTAGAAACGCTATTTTACGAAATAGAAGAACTATGGCATGTAAATCTTTATCTGAATACAAACGGAATTTAAAAAAATATAAAAGACGACCAAACGTTTTCTTTTTATATTCTATATTTTATACTCTGATTAATAAATAATAAATAAATTAATTAATGTACTCTGGTTAATAAATAATAAATAAATTAATTAATATAATCTGGTTAATAAATAAATAAATAAATAATTAGAATTGAAAAGCAAAAAGCACACAGAGAATAGTGCTCACTTTTTCCCAGCGAATTTCGCACATTCAGCTGCGTAGAGTAAACAAATTTGCGCATCTCCATTTGCACGTAGCAATTCCGCAAGGGGTTCATCGTCTATAAAAAGCCGGGGGAAAGAGCTTAATTTAATAGCGCTCGCGTCGGCATCCGCAATAAATTTTAACAGCGGAATAAGGAGAGCAGCGCGCCGGCATAATCGCCCGTTTGACGCGGGCAACTAGCGGCTCGCTCGAGTGGGGGAGCGCCCGGATAGGTGGGCATTCGCCGTCCATCGTAGTCTGCGGTAACGAGGCGACCGCCGGGAGATAAGCGCCGCCGTGGACAAGTAATGCTCGTATCCAGTGCGACGACCGCATCGGTTTCTCGCTCGAGCTCGCTCCCTACTCGCCGCCCGCAGACCCGGGGAATGTCTCCGGCAACTTTTGCCCGCCGGCGCCGAGCTTCCTGTTTGCACAGCGACGTTCATCTTTGCGGGCGCACGGTTCTCTCCTTGTTTTCGTTCCTTCATTTGGATTTTTTTTCTTCGTAGACTCCTTGTTTTTTTTTTTAAACGAATTATTCGGAGCCAAGGGGACAATTTTTAACGATTGTTGCCCTTCGCGTTTAGTGAGAGGTTGAGATGAAACTTTTACAAGGACTTGAAAGGTTTTTTGTGTTTTCGAAGAAGGGGTTTCCATGAAAATTTTGTAATGCGGTAGTTTGGGCGAAACCAGAAAAGCAGTGACATACTTTAGTTTGTTAATATTTAATTAATTTGAGTGAGAGAACTTGATTATTCCAAACGCATTTATTAAAATAAGTTAGTCTGAATAATTTAAACTTACTTATTTGGTGTGGACATTTTTAATTTATAACGAACTTTTAATTTAAATAAGCATTATTACAATTTAATTTAAAATTTAGCTTGTATAATTTTTCAATTTCTTGCTACTACACATCATGAACAAACAAGTTGCAAAAACCGTGAATTTAGAAAAGTCCGGAATTTTAATAGATTTTTTCATCGAATTTTGAACGCTGGTCAAGGTACAAAAATTTAATTGCATATAAAGCAATCACAGACAATCAGTTCGTATGATGCGCGTTGCTACTTAATTCTCTTTGGAGAATTGCCGTCGTCAGCTCTCAAAGCCCGCTGCAGCCATTGTCCACACAAACATATTCTAAACCCTCTTCTCTCCAAGCTGTCGAAATGAATTAGTCATTACAATAATGCATTGTTCTTCATATCTTATACATAACGTTACTTGATGGTATTTTCATTGTTAGTTCTCTTTTCATTTATGAAAATTTAGTAATTAAAAAATGTAATAATTCCATTTCCTTTTTCAAATTAGGAATGATTCATTTATTGGAAGTCACGTTTAAACTTAGCAAATAAAAGTACGTTGAGTAACTCAGGCAAAAAGATTTTATCCGGGAAAAAGTTTTTTCACGGTCGAGATAAATACATTTCCTAAATCGAAGTAGATACAGCCGAGTACAGTCAGGCGCCGCTTTTAAATCTAATTTTGTTTTTTAACTTTTTCGCTTGTTATCGGGTCAATTTATTCGAATCGAATGCGATGTTTTTTAGCACTGCAAATGTTATTCGCTATGCGGAATGTTCCCGAATAATTTTTTTTCTCTTTACAAACACACATTTTCCATTCTCATTGAGCACGAAGCTGGGGGCTCGTTACGGCAAATACGCTGTAATTCCGTGTAATGCTAAATGACTTTTTCTTCTCTAGTTTATCCCGAATTTCATTTCGAATTAGAAGGCCGGAAAAAGCCAATGGTATTTTTGGGAAATACAAAAAATCACCGTAAAAGACGCAGCGTTTTGTAAGTTGTCTCTTCTTGATTCCTTCCGCCTTACGTTCGATCCCTCCTATTACTTTCCTACGTTCCGCTCCCTTGTGACTGGCCTTTTTCCTTTTCTATTCTTTTTCAGACTCCCCCGGCTCCGAGGTAAAAAAAAACTCGAGGCGTTTTTCGAAATCGACTAAGACGAAATCGCATGGACAGGAGTGGCTCTAATCGTAGGTCTCTATCCAATTATGACCTTTTCCTTAAGAGCTGTCCGAAGGGGATTGAATGACTTTGCTTTAGGCCTGGTTGCACAAAAATGGTAATCCACCTCTTTTTGGATTGCGTTTGCCCATGTAAAAATATTTTATACAATTTGTATACGACCACTGTAAAAAATGATTCTACACAAATTATATACAATATTACACCAATTATATATAATTTTATACAAATTGTATATAATCAGAACATTATATACAATTCGAAAGTTTAAATTTTATATACAAATAAATATACTAATATATTTTAATATTCATTCATAAAGTATTTAAACTTTCAAATTGTATATAATGTTCTGATTATACACAATTTGTATAGAATCATTTTTTTATACAACTTATACACAGTGGTCGAATACAAATTGTATAAAATATTTTTACCTGGGAGGTTTTCGCAGTATTTTTTCCATATTTTAAATTGTTCGACCTTACACTTTTATACATAATTGACCATATTTCAATTTTTTAAATATTTATCAGGAATATTTCAATTAATTATGTAGAATCTTTCTTCACTTTGTTTATCGCGCAATCTCGCTGGCCAAAGAAAACATTTACTTTAAAATTAATTGATTTAATTAGTTTTATAAACATAAAGTTTCTTTAAAGAGGTATAGAAAACTCGATTGATCGGGTACGAACCAAGATTTGGAATTAATTTTCTATTTGCCAACGTTTCGGTATTTCTGTTATACCTTCATCAGGGCTATAAAAAGAGTACAATTTGTTAATAAATAATTTATGAACAGATGCTCATATGAGTCTAGTTTGACTAATTTTGACAAGGTGCTCGCGCCGCTTTTAATTGACAATAAGTGTATCGACGAACATTAAGCTGAATATTAATTTTTGTAAAGGTCAGTAAAACAAAACTAAACTGTGGTTCTCGTATGAGCATCTGTTCATAAATTATTTATTAACAAATTGTACTCTTTTTATAGCCCTGATGAAGGTATTATAACAAAAATACCGAAACGTTGGCAAATAAAAAATTAATTCCAAGTCTTGGTTCGTACCCGATCATTCGAGTTTTCTACCTCTTTAATTACCACTTCTAAACGAATGTCCGAGTCTTCTACTACAATGAAGTTTCTTTCATAAACAAACATTTATTTTACATCAAAAGCAGCGAACTTCCTTTTTTTTTAATTAAATTTACACCAAGAAAGCGTTAAAAAAAGTCGCCAGGCCGTTTGTCAGATGGAGAGCGTCATCTCGATCGCCAAAGTCGAGGACCGCGGCCAGAGAGCGAGAGCGAGTAAGCAGGTCGATAAAAATTCTTCGGGCGCGTCGTCGTTCCCGTCTCCTCGCTCGTTAAACAGTCGCCTCCTTAACGGCCTCGTATTCGGTCGCGGTGCTTCTTGTTTACGCGACTCGCGATATTGAAAACTAAAAGTTCCCTCTTCCTCTCTTTCTCTTTCTCTTTCCGCAGCCGCCGACAACTCACCCCCGAAACTTTTGGTTCTCCGAACGAGGATCGTAAAAGTCTCGTTTAATAAGAGCCTCGCGGCGTTGACTCGCGAAAATCAGAGCGGGATTATTCGGGCGTCGCGGTGTCCTTCCGCCAAGCCCCTTTGTGCCTCGCCGCGTTTATATATAAACGGGCGTGCTCTAAGAGACAGAGAATGAGAGGGAAAGCGCCAGAGAGAGAAATCAACTGAAAGAGAAAGAGAGGAAAAGCGATAGAAACAGAAAGCAACCGAAAGAGAAAGAGACGTAGGGAGAGGAAGGGAGAGAGAGAGAAAACGAGAGAGAAAGATAGAGAGGGAGAGAGAGAGGTTCAATCGATCGAAACGATTCCAATCTAGTGCGCGTGCGAGCTTACACGTACGGCCGCCCACGCCCGGCCAATTTCTCTGGCTTTGACAGGTCCATCGCTGCACTCTCCCCACCTACGACTCCCTTCTCCTCCTTCAAGCCAAGTACTGTTTTCTCATTCTATAGCCGCTATCACTCTTGGTAGCTTCTTTTACTTCGTCTTCGCGGCTTGCCTCTTCCGCGGGTTCAGGCGCGTATCGATTGCTTTTCTTGGCGAGTGACTATCGCGATTTATTAATTGACTCCTTCGCTCGATAATTTTACCAGGGGCCATGACGTGCAATTGAGAGGGTCGCGGTTTGGGATTTGTGCGCCAGAAAATTTTTGTTGTTTTTGTGGTGGCGAAAAAGTTACTGGATGGTAAATCGTGCTTAAAAATTTGGAGCCACTGTGACGGGTTGTTATTAAAATGGGGGAGGAATTTAGGAGAGTGAATCGGTGACTGTTTTGAATTTTTGACGTTTTTTTTTTCAGTGTCGCATATATGAAATTCTAATTTACTTTGTTACTAAGCTCTCGACGCGTTCTTTCGTTTGGAGTGCTAAATTTTCAATAAAGTCATATTTACTAAAACAAGAGGTCTTCTATAAATAACCAAAGCCTCCAGTCAATGCAACTAAGTTTTCTACATTGAAAGTAGGTTGTTTGATTATTTATCGGCGAGCATTTGTTTCGATAAGCGCCGGTAAATGAACCGGATACAAATGGACAAATGCACTTTTTGAAGTATCTTTTGAATGATCCAAAGTGAATTATAGGATGGCTCTTACTGTGATAATAAATGACGGACGTTCGAAGGATGGAAACATTATGTCGATCTATTGCCATGCGCTTAATTTCAGTTGACCTAATTTTTTAGACACGATTTTAGTGTCAAATTTTTATTTATTGAAATTTAAAATGAATAAAAGAAGTAACTGTGAGTTGCGAAGCGCGACTTTCAACAAAAATGCTACGTTTAAAGATAATAAACTTAAAAATCTTTTCCCATAAAAAAAGAGTATGATGATACCAAGCGTCTCACACCATATTTGAAAGAAGACTAATAAATTAAAAAGTTCACTGTTAGAAATCGTGTCTGAAGCGATTTCTCGGTTATTTAATGCCCATATCTCAAACTGTCCATTATATGAGCGAAAAATATCCGAAAAATCATCTCACATATAGATGGGAGAACAAAGACGCTTTACAGCAAGATTAAAAAAAAAAATTAATTTAACCAGGGTCTCACGTGTCTTCTCTACGATACACTGTCAGAATATTATTAAGCAACTTTAACACTTAAAAGAATACACAGTTTTTAGAAGAACAAAAAAAAATGTCTTAAACAAAACAAGTTTTCTTGTTAGAAACTCTTAGAAGATTATGCAACGACTCATGCTACACTAAAAATTTTGTCCCAACCTTCATTCTATAAATTTAAAGAACCTCTTCAGCAGTGCATTCAAATATTTCAATTTCAATACGCTACTGGCTCTTTCGTACGTCGGGCATCAAACGTTTATTATCCGCGCACGCTCGCTCCCCCATTGATTACGGAGTACTCGCGTTTCCATGGAGCGTCCCCGACTTCATTCGACATATCCGCATAGGAGAGCTCATAAAAGGTCCAGAGGAGTGACGCTCTTAAAAAGCGCCAATCGTAAATACGTCTTATCGTCCCCATATAGATTCCTCCCGGCGTAGATAACGAAACTCCCCGGTCCCGCTTGTGCACACATTCCTCGAAAAGCGAGAAAATTCCGGGGCATGTAAATTACCGATTATACGATGAGGGAGGGGTGCGCCGGCTCTTGGCCTCTTAAATTACGCGACAGTATGGTGCGCCGAACCCTTATATTTTTTTTCGCTCCTCCTCCTCCTCATCGGCGCGCTTCGAGAGGCTGCCGTCGGGGAGGAGCGGGTGCGCGTTAAGGACTTTATCATGCAGTCGTAAAGCAGCGGACGCTTATATCGCGCAGACAAGAATGTCATGGTTATTCGGGAGCTCATGCGCGACAATGATCGCCCAGACTCTGCGACGTCTTCGCCCGGTCGTCACATTTCTCTCCCCTTTTCCCCTCGTCGGCCTGGGTTATGGCCTCACTAATGTCCCTCGCGCGTCCCTCTTTCTTCTCACGCCTCGGGACTTCATTCACTTTTTCGTCGAGCTTGTTTTATGCGCTTTTAGCTGTTGGTTATTAATGATTCATTCGCGTGGAAATTGGAGGGAGGCGACTTATGTACCTTGCTGCATGATAAGTCAGTATTTTATAAATATATATTTTACCTCCGAGTATCCCGTCGAGTCGTTTATTTAGCCTCGTTAAAAAGAGATTTGTTGGAGTCACTTATACGCGGTTTCATAATTGAGCCGCAGCTTTATTTTTAATTTGGCTGGCCACAGACTCCGAAGCGCTCGAAGCGCTCACTTCGTTAATTACTTTACTTTAATGAAATTTAACGCCATTCCACCGGATATTTACATCGGACTTTCTTTAGGTATGAAAAAAAAAGAAAACAAAAATACTCTGTAATCTAGAAAGTCAAACCTACGTTGTTTTTGTTAAAATGAAAAAAAAAGCACCTTGTGACGGAGATAGTGGTAGCCTTAAGTCTCTTCCAATCTATTAAACGCAAACAGTCGACTCTCAGCGGAATACGATCAAACGAAATGTTGATCCCGCTCCGCTAATCGACCCTGCTGCCTTCCACAAAAAAGGGAAAAATAAATAAAAAAAAATGGAGCTCAGCTTGTACATAGAAGTCACCATTCGGCAGAGCTTAAGCAACGAGGGAGATGGACGACGAAAAAAGTGGATGGGAATCAAAGGAATTCGTCGTGGTCTACTGAGCTTGCGGGCAAATATTTATTCCGTGTCCTTCTGGATATTCCTTTCCCCCTGTCCGCGATATATCTCGGCGCCCCTTGCCTGGACGAAAAAGACCACTAACCTACTTCCCACGACGCATCGAAGCGAGAAACGTGGATTAGGCATTCTGCGATGACCGCAATTATGTTTATTGTCGGTAATGACAAGCGCGAATCCACCGGATTTTATCGTCGATTAATGCTTTCTGTTTGCCTCATAGCCCCTCGACATTTTTTAGCGCCAAGATTGTGGCTATAGACTGACGAATTACTTGGATTCGGTTAATGAATAAAAAAAAGTGGTAATCAGAAATAGATACAGTGGATGCGGGAGAATTTTTTCGTAAAAATTACCCGTAACTTTGTAATTTTTACAAATAAAATTTTGAAATTTTTATAGACAGCTTCAGTGTAATTTTTACGAAAAAATTCATGTAATTTTTCAGTTTTTTTTTGGTAAAATTTACAAAGCTTCGTCAAAGGTTCGATATTCAGGTAAAAATTACGATGTTTTTCCCGTAAAAATGTCGCTGAAGCTTTTGCGTAAAATTTTCAGAGCTTTTCACGTAAAAATTAAAAAGATTCACCAACGGTCTAACATTCAGATAAAAATGACAGTGATTTTTCCATAAAGTTTCCAGTGCTTACAAATCGTCCCTCGATTAAATTTATTCACGTAATTCTCTGAGTGTATTGCACAATAAAGCCTTAAGCAACTTATTAGTTTCGAAAGGATTGAGCTTCCTCCAAGGCTATAGTCACATTTCTAGATTCTCTTATGTTCGCACGCACACATAAACCGAAGTCAGTTAGTCACGTGCTCTACTCTACCGCAACAACTACTATATATATTGTACTTCATGAAGTTTGCGATGCTGTAACTGTTCCTCTTTATTCGAAACTGAATATTTCTTATCGCCTTATTTTCTCTCGCATTGACAAGCCAGATAACGTTTTCGAACGCTCATTTCCAGACGAATAATTTAAAAAGGTTTTATTTCGAAAAATGCAGAAGCTCAGAGAAAGTATGCTAATTCGAAGGAAAAATGTTTGTTTTTCGAGACGAATATATAATCGCGTAAGCTCATACCTCGCGGCGCAAGCTCACCCGAGTGAAAAAAAATCCGCGAAGTGGGCCGAATTCGCGCTTTTAGCATGGCGAATTCCCGTCGAGCTGTGGTCATGAAAAATGCATGAGGGCGCGACGACGAAAATTTTCGCGCCCGCGCGATCTCAACGTTTATAGCGGCGTTTAACGTCGCCGCGAGACGAAAGAGGCGGCGCGCCGACTAACGACTTGGCGCATTACGAGGAGCTCAACGCGTGCATATATAAATTCGCGCTAATAAAATCGCGGCGCGCGATGAGACGCGAGGCGGATGCGGATTATGATAATGAGGCACCTCGCGAACTCCCACGAGGGGGGGGGGGGAAGACATTGATCTTCGGACTTGCGGCAAAACGTGAGCTTTTGCTTGAGGAGCGTAAAAAAAAATATTGCCTCGGCGGTGACTGTAAATTACCGCATCTTGATGGGTACAAGGAGTTTGGATGATGGGATCGCTTGAGCGGTGTATGGGAAGTTCCGAGAGCATTCTCTTGCGGATCATTCGGAAATATTCCGATTACATTGCTGGACGATGGACGGCGCTCGTAAAGTACGGGTTGAAGTGCTCACCGGAGACTGGGGGCATGGAGGGGGACTTTTGTGCAGTAAAATTTCGCTCGTACGAGATCGGATATCGCGTTCTAAAAAGAAGAAATTACCGGAAAAAATATATTGAGTGATTTTTGTAGGCTTTACATCGTGGCGTATATCGAGATTCCCTATTTTGCGATAAAAGTTGATTTGGTAGAGAAAATAAAATCATCGCTTTAATATGCAAATCAGGTTTTTATAAAAATTTAAGGGATATAAAATAATTGTTATTAATGGTAAAGTAACTTTAAGATTTTTATTCATTTTGTGGAGCTAATTTTACTAATTAATGTGCATAAGCTACTTGAAAAATGAAAAAAAGCACAACAATTTTTGATTATTTTTTATTGCCCCGATTATCATAAATATGGAAATTTTTATTAAGTATAAAAAATAGCAATTTTCCAAGAATTGCGCTTATTTTTTGTTCATATTTCCGGTAAAGTCTCCCAGTTCATATCTAATTTACTTTTTATCAAAATTCTTTTTAAGATGTTTACTTTAAATTTTAATCAAGTATTTTTTTCATAACGATTTAATAAAATCCTTGTATCGAGTTTAAAGTATCAAAAAAGAACTTTTAAATTAGCAAGCTTTGCACAAGTTTTATCACTCGTACATTTTCAGGATATCACTTCGTATCGCGAGCTTGTAAAATTCAGAAAGAAAAATCCAAATTAATGCAAATTTTAAACTTTGAGATTCATGGATTATGCTCAAGTAAATTACACGTCACTTAGAAATTCACTATCATGCTGCGAAAATATTGGCTTGTGACCGAAATTATACCGCAGTCTGCACGAAAAATTTTTCCCGCCGCCGTTTCAAAAATCAGCCTTTAATATTCGCTCGGCGAATAATATCCGCTCACAGTCAAGTTCCTTTCGCTTTTCATCTCAGCGGCGATCCAAGTTCAAGATTCTAAAATAAGGGAGGGAATGGCACGGAGAGGGAAGTCGCGATAAATAAATGACACGAAGCTGAAGGAAACAATGCGTCTGGTCTCGGTGAAACTCCTTCCATTGTCCCTTGTGTCGCTGTCCAAAACTCCCGGCATTGTATCAATATATTTAATGGCGGGGGGAGGGGGGGGGGGTGTAGAAAAGTAACAAAACAACGCGAGGTTCTTCCCGGTGACGCTTCAACAATAAGACTCTGCACTTTGGATGGTGCTCAAGTAAAATGAGGTTGCTTATTTATTAACTTATTTACAGGCGAACTTGTCTCCCCTTTTTGCTTGAAAAGCTGACTGTAATTCGAGGACAATTGCATTACTCGGCACTATCTGGCAATCTCTAATGAATGCTTCGTTCTCCCTGATGCTTTTGCGCGAATGTACGTTTACGCTTAATTGAAAAAGTAGACGAAAAACTATTTAATTTGAATTTCTGAAAATTATTTCAAAATTAGAACTATAAGAATAAACAATTTTCTTATATGTATAAATATTTATGTTAGCCACTTATTCAGAAATCAAATTTCTTTCAATTACTAGATTTACTCACTTACTATATTATATAAGGTACCTGTGTCTAATATGGCCATGCGCCTAATATGGCCGTGTTCTGGTATTTCGAATTGACCCGCGCTACAGCTGCGCCCCCTCATGGTAATAGTTCTTTAGTGTCAACTTATGAA
>JAWWEN010052555.1:0-10449 GCA_035582955.1 Sycophila texana | reverse complement strand
TTTTTTTGATAGTTCCAGTTTGTCCTCGCTTTAGGGAAAACTATAGTAATTTTTAATGGAAAATTTTTCTCCGTGTAGAATTAATTAAATAAGAGTACATTTATACAACAAAACAATATTATTTAAAACAAAATGTAAAAAAAACTAATTAATTGCGAAACTAACCGAAACATAAAATAACTCTGTCTCTCCTCTTAGCACAGTCTGATCGATTCGTAATTCGTGCCATCGGTCTGGCCCGACGGTGGCTCGGTACCTCTCGCCGTTCTCGGGACGCTAAACGATTCGCGGACGTCGACGACGGCCGATGTGCATATACTTTCGGCGCACGCGAGCTCCGCTCCGCATAGGCATCGTCCCGCGGAGCGAGCACCGCTCGAAGCGCGACAGAAAAAGGAGGAAACAAAGGAACAAAGGGCTCGCAGTCCGCGAGCGGGAAAGCAGCGGCGCCAATCTCTGGGTATATATAGGGGGCTGCAAGGCCCCTTTTCTTCGCCGCGCTTTCGATTTCTTAATAGTCGACTGTTCTTGTTATCATTATTCGCTCGTGATTAAGCGCTCCGCCATCCGGGATTCATGGGATTCTTTATAAAGAAAAATAGGATCGCAAGAGGTTCGTAAATATCGTCAAAGCGGCGCGTTAATGAAAATACGGTAGTGAGTGTTTTTTTTACGACCTCCGAATTACGCTCGAGTCGGTGTCCGAAAATATGTTTGGTCTAAGACGGTATACTAAAAAAAACTACCTTCCTAGAAACTGCGGCTTTAAAATATGAGCAACGTGTATTTTGCATAATTCGCGCTCAATGAGATTTGAATTTTGATTCATGGCCTTCGAAATACAATTTTTTACTACTGACATCGCACAATACGCACGCATGGGATTCCGCTTAAAGCAGTCGGCTTTCGAGAACTACCAGCCCGGCCGTTCCGCTTATCGCACAAAAGGAGCCCTCGCACTGGATTTCACGTAGGTCGGAGCGCATTTAAAGGACCATTAATAAAGAGCCGCGAGAATAGTCGGGCCGTAAATATGAACAAAGCGCGCGACCCGTATAATGCGCAGGGCCGCGCGCGAAATCGACAGCCGATCGAGTCGGAGCCGTCTGGCCGTTGGGGCGACGTCGTCAGAGCGGCGACGGGGCGACAAAGGCCAGCCGAGGACCGGGCGAACGCGCCAGCATAAAGGCGCCTTGTGACAGCCTTCCCGGCGGCGCACAAAGCGTACGCTCGCGGGCCGCGATACGATATTCCGGCTTCGTTTCCTACACTCGGCGCTGACACTCGCCAGATAGGTTTGACGCGAGACGCTCTTCTAGGCGGCCGTCTAGGATTCCCTTCCGAGAAAGTACGCCGAGCACTTGACCGACGAGTCCTGTTTCGCTGGTTCGAGGGGGGGGGGGGGGGACTTAGGGGATAGAGCGTGAAAGCGAGAAAAGATTTACTTTCTGCGCGAGTATCGATGAGGGATAAGCGATATTTCTCGGTGAGATAATTGGGATAATGTATTGGTGGTCAGAGTGTCGTTTAAAGCACTTGGAGATGTTTTTTTTTTTCGACAAGTTGCGTGTGGTAAATTTTTCTTATCAATTCTAAATGTGTATAATGAGTACTCGAGTTGGTGGTTTATGAGTCTAGTTAAAGGAAAACTTATGTGTTCTGTTCTTTTTACAGAAGATTTATTTTTTTTACTTGAATCTTCTGCTTAATTTGATCACAGAAATTTAAAAAGTTCATTGATAAATACCAAGAGTAATGAAGATTTATTTATAAATACAAAATAAATATGCATCAACTGTGTGCTTCTGTCATGATTCAAGCTCTCCATTTGAGGAAAATTGAAAGTACCTTTTTCCTCTGCAGTATTTTTTGATACTCTTTATGATATACACTTTGATATCAAAAAGTAAACAAAAATTTTTTAGAGTGAGGCAAGACTTTCTTTATAGAACGAGAAAGTAAAAGTCCCGCGTTCCATCTAAATTTTCCTTTTAACGATCGATTGTTAAACATTAATCGAGTAAACATTTGTGCGTGAATGATGAAATCTCTATAGGAGAGAACATTCAGGATCTGCCGAGAGCTCCTACGTCAGAGTGATTTGAATATCAAGAACTCAACACTTGAATCAATCTCAACGCTTTCTTTTATTAGCTCGCACAAAGTGAACGAATCGCTCATTGTTACCGATATAGGCGAAACGGCGTGTAAATCGCATTGTTCGCGGACGAACAAGCCTCGATGAAGTGACACCCGAGAGCTGCTAATTCCATTCCATTAGAGGAATTTTCAGTACTCCGTTTACCTTCCAGCGGTAGCCACTTCGCGTTTTCTTTGTTATAAAAGTCACGTTTTTCGCGTAAAACCCTCAGTTTTTGTCATATCAAATCATGTATTTGCAAACACAGCACTTACAGTAACAAGATCTAATCGATGAGGTTTTATTAAAAAGAAGTTTATACTTATTCGAAAATAAATGTAGCAAAATTTTATTATTATACACTTGTACGAATAAATCTTTTTAATAATTTACTGGACTAATACTGAAATTAATGAATAGTTCAGAATACTATGCCAGTAGTTTGTACGATCCAGGAGTAATACTTGTAAACCTTCGTGTAAACTCCAGGGTGTATCGACGACGCGCACCTTAAGCCGGTGGAGACGATACCGTATAGTTTTCCATTGATAACGCCAGGACCGCCAGAATCACCGGCACAAGAGTCGGCGGTGCCGTCGCCGGCACAAAACATATTATCCGTTATAGGATCGCGCTCGTAGGCTTTTGCGCATTTCGCTTCGTTCGTCACCGGTACCTTCGCCACTTTTAGTATGCTAGGAACAATCTTCACGTCACTCTGTAAATAAGTAATTAAATTTAATAAGGATAATTTTTTATATTGAATTCCCGTTAAAACTAGAAGAAAAAATATGTACTTTATGTACGTACGTCAATTTGTCCAAAACCAGAAATTTTCATTATTTGCCCTTCCTGCGGAATGTCGTACGATCTTGCAATTGGAATAATGTCCTGTTTTTTAGTGATTTTAATTGGCTCTTGCAGCTGTAAATAGAATTACATACATAATTAGGAAAAAAATGTAATTACGAAAGTACAAAAAAAAATGTATTATTTTAAAGTAAGAAAAGTTAGTGCACCTCAATTAAAGCGATGTCATTGTCAGAGTCCCTTACTTTGTATTCGGGATGTTCAATGATTTGTTTGATATCGTGCAGGTTGCCTGTCGCTAGTCTGTATTTAGTTCCAGTACGAACCTTAAAATCCGTTATATTGCTGTAAAAATTGACAATTACTGAATAATATAAAAATTACTTTTTGTTGATAAATTGTTTAAATCCTTACTGAACGCAGTGGGCAGCAGTCACTACCCATGATTCGTGAATAATAGATGCACCGCAGAAGTTTACGTCATCGTTCGAATTTAAAGTTGCCTAAAATTGTCACACACTTAGATTTATATAAAGCTTGTCATCCAGAAAATAAGTATACTTATTGAGAATTAAAATATTTTTGTACATGTACAAAGATTAATTGTAATTACAATTTTGATAAAAATTATAATATAATTATAATTTTGATAGATTTTCACCTGATAAGGAACATCCTCTATCTTGGCTGCAACTCCACCCACAATCTTGTCTTTGCTTAACGACGTATTGTCTAGTAAAAAATTTAAATTCATTTATATTCTAGTGCGATAAATCATTGATTTAAAAGAAACGTTTAAGAGATTCTTACCAACGTAAAAACAAGTCGCGTAAGCGATGCACAAAAGAAAACAAAGCGTCTTCATGATCTCGGCGTACAGTAGTTAATCATGAACTTTTTTACTCTTATATAGCTATCTTGCTAGGTTTACTCAAGTCAGCCTATAGATTTTTATATGATAAAATAAACACAAGTGGATTCATCAACTAATATGCTAATTTTTATGTAATAATCGTGCAAATTGTGAATGGACATTATAGGAGAGAATAAATTAAAAAATTTCATTGTGATGGAATAAAATTTTAATTTATCTTCTTACAATTTACAACAAAAATATGCATATAAATTAAATACGATTATTTAACTTATTACACAATACAATGACGCGAGCAGCTGTTATTAAAAAAAAAAGTAGGAAATTCGGCAGACGGCAATAAAAATCGATATCTATACAAATAATGTCTTATCAACTATTATTTTAGAAACATAGATACTTAAATAATACATGAAAAATGGTAATTTTTCAAATATTTAATTTTCGATGTTTCAATAATTCACAATATACAAATAATAGCAGGCTTATGTACACAAACTTTCTTCCAGCATAAACGGATTTGACTTCGCAATGTGTTTTATCATGTCACACATCAGACGATCTATTATCGATAAATGAAAAAGGAATCCGACGCGTGAGAGTCACTCAAATTCACAGTTTGCCGATTCCTGTTTTTTGCGAGATCCACTGACGGTATTTGTGAACTTGCGTGTAGATTCCGGGGTAATAGGTCGATCCGCACTCCATGCCAGAGGACACAACACCGGCGAGCTCGCCGTTGATGACACCAGGACCGCCGGAGTCACCCTGACAGGCATCGGTGGGCCCTTCGCCGGCGCAGAACATATTGTCGGTGATGGGGTCCTGGATGTATCTGCGCGCGCAGGTGTTATGATTGACGATTGGTACGGTGGCAATTTTGAGCACAGTCGAGGCTCTGGCGTACTCCTAAAGTAGCGAAAAAGTATTTTTGTAATTATTTGGATGTTGTACAAAGGATTAGGCGGCTTTTATTTAAAATTAATGATGTACTTACGCCTTCCTTTCCGTATCCGGAGATGATCATTTCATCTCCTATCTTAGGTGCCCTGCTAGCTAGAGGGATGGCCTTCTGTCTTTCGTTGAATTTAAGTGGCTTTGCCAACTATTAGAAAAATAAAAAGGAGTATGACATTTTTCATTCAGCAGAAGAAAATTATATTTAAATTTTAATTAAGTTACTCACTTTGATCAAACTAATGTCGTTGTCGTTGGTGTATTCATCGTAGTTTCGGTGAACGATGATTTTTTCAATTTGATGTCTTTGTCCACCTCTAGATCTGAAGGAGGATCCAGTGAGAACGGACATGCCGAAGGTTTCCCTGTACCAAAAAAAAATTTTTTTAGTAGATGTCATCTACGAAGTAGACTCTGTATAATTTAATCCTATTTAAAATGAAAGAATAACTTACTCGAAGCAGTGGGCGGCTGAAAGAAGCCAGTATTCAGAAATAATTGTCGCGCCGCAAATAGCAGATCCTAGTTGGATAACTTGAGCCTAAATTTAATAATTAAATAATACGTTAGAATAGTCCACTTTTGTTACAAAAAATGTATCAGTACTAAGTATTGGCTATTGAAAAACTATTGAAACAAGTGTACAAAAGTCTGCCTTGCACCTTTAAACTATATTTTTGAATCAAATTTTTCCATCAAAATTTTAATACAAAAAAAAAATTTTAAAAAACTAAAAAAAATTGACTCACTTGGTAGGGCGCTTCCGTGATGGGTACATATTCACCTCCGACGATTTTATCCTTCTCGGAGGTGCTATTGTCTTAACACAGAACAAAAGAAAATATCGTTAATTCAAACAATTCAACACCCACAATTTAATCGACCATCGAACAAAAATGTAAAAAAAAACAAAAACAAAAAAATAGGTCGGATGACGTAGCGGCGCACTTACCGACATAGAAGCAGTTAGCTCCTACGATCAAGAGCGCGAGACACAAGAGTTTCATGATGAGAAGAGCGAACGAAAAGTAATCGTGCATCATTCGCAACGTGCTTTTATATTGACTGCCGCGTGGCTAAAATCACATGCGTCAGTTGCAAACAATTCTTACGGAGGGGTTTTTAACACGAGTATCGGCATCGATACCGTTAGTCAAATATAATTAACTTGCCGCTAGATAAATCCAAGCTGTACGCACTATCGATTTGATTAGACTTTTTCCCCGGCGTATTTGGCGATCTTTTAGTCACACGTGATTGGATAATTTTCACGAGAAACGCGCACAGTCGCTCTATCTGAAGAAATTTCCGCACTCGCGGCGAATACTTTGTTACTCCAAGGTCTCATTAATTCGCTGCAAATCGTTACTGCCGCGCGTTTAGTGTGCACAGAACTGCCTGGCAGAGAAAGAATAGACTTTTCGATAAATATGCAGCTTCCTCGGCGATTTATATCTTCGCTTAGGTAATCGATTTTTAATGATTTTTAATAAATTTTCAGAGGAAAATAGCGTATTTTTTTTTTTTGTAAAACAAGCCGTTATCGCTGACTAAGAGCTTTCTCAAAATAAAAAGGAATGAGAAATCGTTCGAATGAATTCAGTAAGCTCAAGAAAGAAAAATTGAATCACTGCAGTTGCTTATCTGAAAACGTGTGATCACTTAGAGAATACACAGAACGAAAATTCTAAAAAATCCAGCTTAGCTTTATTTTTCAGTGCATACAAATACAAAGATAGTAAAGAATCGCAGATATTCCTTTCCAATCAAGCTTTTTTTTCAAGAACGAGTGATTTCGTAAAATTGCACTTCCTCATGATAGCAACCTTCGAAGCTCCAACTTTATTTTTCTTCTTAAAGTTGCAAACAAATAATTACATTGAAAATGAGATTGCAATTATAGCATTTCTTCTTTTGCCAAGTAAACAATACATTAATTTTGTGCTGTTTGATTTCAATAACTAATTATTATTCAATTCTTGTAGCATAGACAAATGTAATGTATAATAATTGATACTAAATCAGTGAAATGCTAATGTTATGGAAATATATTTTAATTTTTGGAATGGATTATTAAACATTGTTATTAAACTATAACTGATAACGTTCATACTTCTATCTAAATATAACAAAGCATATATTAACATGTATAATGCGAAAGCACTGACTACACATTAGCATTTTACAAATATTTTTTTAACACCATGTGTGCGATCACGCGCACCGCAAAATGAATATTTCCTTTAGGGAGTACCCAAAATAATCTTTAATACATCGTTTGATATGTCACCTTCAAAAAATGATGATTTTCGATATTAGTTAATGTTTCGTCATTTTTATTTTATTGTGTACACAGCTCCTTTCATTAAAATGAAAATTACAAAACCGATTGTACATTTATAGTATGATAAAAAAGATGCAAAGATATTTTTATTAAATATTTTAATAAATTCCTGTGATTTTAGTTATCCAGCTGCGGTAGCGATGAACTTTTGTGTAAACTCCAGGAAAGTATTTGGACGCGCAGTCTTGGCCCCAAGAAACGATGCCAACTAGTTTGTTATCAATTACAGCTGGACCGCCAGAATCGCCCTCGCATGCATCTGTGACTCCGACTCCAGCGCAGAACATATTGTTTGTAATAATATCCGACCGGTGCTGTTTGGCACACATCATTTGGTCGACAACTGGAGCATAAGCTACCTTCAGGATATCCGATGAATAATCATCATGCAACTGAAAGTTTATAGTTTTTATAAGAGATTTTCATCGATAACTTTTACGATTAATAATAATAGTTTTGAAAAAAATCTTTTTGTTTTACTGGTCACGTTATTTATTAAATTTGTGTTTATTTTGTGTGCTCTTAAATTTATATTTCAATAAAATATTCTTAAATAATTCTTACGCTTTCTTTGCCAAAGCCAGAAATCATTATTGTATCTCCGATGCGTGGTGGGCGAAATGCAATTCGTATTGGCTTCTGATGCTTATTGAATTTTATTGCAGTTTTTAACTGTAAAAAATATAATCGTTGTTATAAATATACATTTTTTAAATTTAAAATAATATATAGACCTACTTGAATTAAACTTATATCATTGTTCAATGTGTCTGGATCGTAATTGTATGGTATATAAACTTTGCTAATTTCATGCATTTCTCCTCTTGATCTCATATACGAACCCGTAAGGATAGCCAATCCCTTGCGATTGCTAAAATACAAGGTATGTTAATTTATTTAAATATTTAGATTTTTGGCGGTGGTGTATTAAGTATTAATAATTTACGTACTCGAAGCAGTGTGCAGCGGAAATAAGCCAAAATTGAGAAATAATTGTTGCGCCGCAGATTTGTTTTCCCTTTAGAATTAATTGAGCCTGCATTCAAAATTTACGAGAAAGATTATTTTTTTAAGTTCAATTGCAGTTTTCATAAAAACAAATTGTTGTCAATAACTCAAAAAAGAAAAATTACTTGATATGGAACATTTTGTACTTTACTGAAGTCTCCGCCAACTATTCTTGATTCCCCCAATGCAAAAGTATTACCTAAATAAATTTAAGGATATAATATTTATTAAATTATGTAATTTTACAGTTAATTTTTCAAATATTCACTTACCAATCCAAAAGCAGTGCACACCCTTTGCAAGGAGTAAAAGAAAGGTAATGTACTTCATGTTAAACATTAAACTTTTTCAATAACTAGTTTAAATTGCGACTAAAAAATCACTAAAAAGAACTACGAAAAAAGCAAGTTAATGTATACTAAATGATTTTACAAAAATATTTTCTTTGAAAAATAAGGAGGAGAACTTGCTCTCTAGGACCTTCAATTCGTACTAACATCAACCGTACTTGGGGCCTTTATTTTACGACAGAAATTTCTCACCTCCAACAAGGTAGGGATGCTGCTACCTGTTGAAGTAGAAAGTTCATCCTCTAAACGTGGAAAAGCGTTTGAAATTTTACCACTGGGTAGAAAATTTAACTGCGAAACAAGTTTACTCAACTTGCACCGTTCAAAAGAAAATTACCTAATTATAATTTCATGCTACGAAAAAAATAAGTACCTATAAAATTTGTAAATCTAAAGCGTGTGAAAAACTGCATCTCATTACAACCTGCCATCGACAGAATACATTCTACGCAAAATGTGCACTCCTCGTAAATCCAGCAGGTGTAAAAGTAGCATCCTGATCAAATTGTCACGTACCCAACCCAACTCTTTTTTTCTCACTCCATAAATCAGACGCTGCAAAATTCCCACGAATAAGTGCACTTGCAGTCTGCCCAACGTCGCCAATAAATCATCAGGCCGAATCTGCATTTTCCCACCGAGTCATAAACTTTGCAAAAAAAAAGGGAGAAAACCGATAACATCTCAATCGAATGTTTGAGCATGTCCCAGAGACGTGCTTCAGCATCGCGCCTGGAAAATGCGCAGACCGCCCGGAAAACCACGTTTAGCAAGTTAGACGTTTGCAGGAAGGAAGCGCGGCGCAGGTGCCTGGTTGCGCCAGGTACTTAAGCGCCCTCGAATTTTCAGGGCCGCAGGAGAGGAGCTCAGGTAACGCCGCGCGAGGAGCGAACAAAGGGGATGGACGGGAGTCAAGGAGAAGGAAAGCCGCGGCCAAAAAGTCGAGGCGTGCCCTCGAATGCGTCGCGTCGAATTTGAGCGTGGCCGACGCGCCACTCGATGCGTAACGGCACGCACCCACCGACTCATAATGAAAATCGACGCGGTGGTTTTTTTCTTTAGGACGAAGGACCACTTGTGGAGTGGCGTTTCTCATCTATTTCTTTTCTCCTCGTAGATACGCTGGGAGTGATGTCGTTTACTGATATGACGGTTTACGCGTGTCATGCGGATGTTTCTCGGGGATACCCGGCTTTTCAGAAGCTGGATCTTCGGCTTCTGAGCCGAAAAGAGGTTGGTTATGGTGTAATGGGTTCACGGAACTTGTTATTTGAAACCAGTTACCGAAGCTCGTTTTGGGTAATTTGAAGTGAGATATTTGAAATGCGGAGATTTGTCGGTGCACGGCATGAAAATTGAGGATAATTTGTATAGCTTTCAATTTTTGTTATTCACGGTTATAATATATTTCAGAAAAATAAGAAAATGTTATCTTCATGATTTCTTAAAGCAACAAGTGCCACATTAGTATTCTTATATCGTAGAAACATTCAGGATTCAAATGTTTAATTATTATATCTTGAAACGAAATATCATTCGCAGAAAATACAACAATCTTACTGACTAGTTTCTCTAGTTACCACAATAAGCTACTTAAAAAATTACTGTTTTAATAGTTTCGCGTATTATATAATCGTGCGTTGTACGCGCAACAAGCAAAATTCCATAAACCGATGTAAAAATTAACGGCATCCACCCAAGGCAGCGATATTCTCTCGTTTCACGGTACTTTAATGAAAAATTTCCCTTCATCGCTGCGTCTCTATACGCGCCTAATTAGAGTTAATACGTGAGTGTACGTATCATGGCAAAATCTCAGAATCCCGAGCCTCGAAAACAGCCATCGGCACTGTTTTCCTCCTTCCATCGGCGAGCTTAAAATCGCGTCTCATTAAGGTGGCTTCGGTGTGCGGTGTCGTATCTAGTGGGGCGCACTGGGGCAAACTGCGTTCAACTCGCTGATTCT
>JAWWEN010052553.1:0-10452 GCA_035582955.1 Sycophila texana | reverse complement strand
TTAGCCTAGTTATGACCGGGAAAAAGGACGCGGCGGATATGACTCCGGAGGAGCTCGCCGACTTTCTTCGCGATTTAAATTTGCGCGATAAAAGTCTCTATGAGAGGGAAAAGTCACTCCGGGAATGGAGTGACTCACTTGAAAAACAAGAAGATGCTACGCGGGTGTCCCGGAAGGACCACTTAATTGCCATGCGAGAGCAATTAAAAGAAGAAAAAGCGCGACGCGAGCAGCTGGAGAAGGCGCTTGCAGCAAGAAACGCCGATGCGACGGCCGATCAAGTGAATACCGAGACTGCGTTAGAAGATAACTCTCCGGTCGAATCGGCGAATGACCAGGCAGATGCGTTTGAAGCGGGACGAAGCAGGCCCGGCGTAAGCAAAACGATGACACCCAGCGTTAACAAGCCGGCCAACGAGGCCGAGACAACTGTCAATTTTTGGGACTCTGAGTACAGCCTGAAAACTGTGGCCAGATCGCCCGGTTCCACCGGAACCGCGGCAAGAAAACCGCGATCAGGGCAATGATCGGGCCGCTCAGGCATCGGACGCCGCACGGGCGGGCCGCCCCGAGCGTCCGATACAAGCGCTGACTGTCGCGGAGGCGGGATGCTCCTCCCGACAGTAGTGCACACTATAAGGGTGGATAATCGAGACATCTTGCCGACAGTCAAGATGCTGTCCGCAGATTTTCGTCATTTAGAAGTCGAAGCAATGGTGGACTCGGGATCCGAGCCCAACGTAATAAAGATTTCTGCTTTGGAGCCGAGTTTATTAATAGATCAGAGCGCTAAGCATATACTGCGAGGCATCGGAAGCGAAGATCTCGCATCATTCGCGATAGTAATTGTTGATCTATACGGAATCCCGACTAGATTTATAGCTGTCGCGGATTCTTTCCCGATGGTGCCCATGGCTATATTAGGCGCGCAATTCTTGCGCGATAACAAGGCGCGCTTGGATTTTTCAGATATGCTTTTTTAGATTTTGGAAACATTTCGCTGCCATTTAAAATCGCCAGCACGGCGACCATCCCCGCGAAAAGCCAAAAGAACGTGCAGTTTCCGTTGTCTAATCCGACCGAGCGACAAAAGGGATATGTCGAGGTCGTAGAATTTGGTTTTGACACCGAATGCGGCGGTCGATTTGTCGAAAATAAAGATGGGTGCGTCACTCTGCCTGTTTACAAGCAGGGCAGTGTGGACTTAGAGGTGAATATTCCACGCCTCCATTTGTACAGTGAGGAAGAAGCAGAAAATCGCACGCTTCTGATGACCGCCTCGAGTGAACCTTCACCGAGCGAGTGCGCAGATAGCGAATCGTCGAACCAGGCGGTTCACGTTGAAAAGGAGAGAAATGAAGATTTGACCGTTTATTTAGAGGGAAAAGCGAAACAAAGGATCGCAGATTTTAAACCCGAGGCTCAGGAAGGGGCCGACGTAAAAGAAAAGGAACAAATGGATCGTTTGAATTTGTTTTTGCGGAAAATGGGAACTCCGAAGAAGCGGAGTCGCATCAATTTTTCGAGGCAAGTCGCCTCGAAGGTAAATGCTATTTCGATGACCGAAGAGAGTAACGAGGCTGTGGTCAAGCCTATTGTTGCGGTTGTTGCTGTTGATGTTGAGATTGAGAAAGGGCATGCTGGCGTTGCTGCTGATGCCGCCGTCGCGAATAATGGTGATGATGATGATGATGTTGCTGGGGCATCCGGTGGTTTTGTTAACAAATTTTCTAAATGTAGCCTGGATTCGTTGTTAGATGAATTAATTACGTTCGAACCCGCGGGTACTTTCAATGGGGTTCGGCGCCTGTGCGAATTTTCCGACGAAGAAGAGGGGCAATCGAGGCCCGAGTCAAGTGATGATGAATTTATTGAAGTTGAAGGGGCGTAGGTGCGTACCTCGGTCGTAACGGACGGTAGGCAATTCGTCGGAGCGCAGGACAAGTCGGGGTCGAGGTCAACTCAGGAGATAGTTGAGAGGGACCTGGCAGACGCTGCGCGGCCGTTAAAAATGGACGAGGGAGTCCGAAAGGATTGGCCGCAGGCGACAGGTAGCACCGGGGGTGCCGCCTTGTGTTGTAAAGGGAATTTTAATGAGAGAAAATTCGCGAATCTGTGGAACAAAGGGAAATAACAAAGTATGTGCAGAAAATCGAAGAAGATCTTGAGAAACATGGGGAAACTGGCATAACGATCATCGGCGACATTAGGGAATGCAGCAACGGCGAAGTAAATAGAGTAAACAGCTTGAGAAGCGACTCGATTTTTTTCTTATGAGTCCGAAGATTCGAGGCTGCTGGAAGGGCGCGGCCCAAGCGACACTAACCTCTCGAGGTCGGAAAAAGTATTTCGAGAAATACCGAAAGAACATTTAAGCGAGGCCGAGAAAATCCGCCTCCACGCATTAATTGAGAAAGTACACCCAGTTTTTAAATTACCGGGGGAACCTTTGAAGGCTGCTAAGGTAATTGAGCACCGAATAGTTTTGAGTGATCAGGTGCCAGTATATCAGCGACAATACCCGATCCCGTATCATCTGCGCCAGGTAGTAAGGGACCACGTGCGTGACCTGCTCGAGGCCGACATAATAGAGGAAAGCGACAGCCCGTACAATAGTCCGCTATGGGTCGTCCGGAAAAAGGACGCGCCGGGCGGCGAAAAATAGTGGCGACCTGGAAGATTTTGGTCCTTCCGTCAACGGAGAGATAAATCGAGGAGGCGCCGCTCCGCCGCGAAGAGTCGCGCGGAACGTCGTCGAACTCCGTGAGCGATTTCTTTTCACCAAGGATAATCTTGCGTATTTCGTAACAACGAAAAATCAGCCTCTTTGCACGGATGCTAACGCGTTAGCCGAGGCAGGTAAATTGCCTGCCTTTGCGGACTTAGCGCTGGGCGTAGCACGCCCAACTGCCGAAGGGAGGAATTATTTAATTGCATTGACAATTAAAGAAAACTTACACATTCGAGTTGATCCGGACATAATGGCGAGTGCTCTGCAATCTTTATTAGACGTTGCATTAGAGCTCAACTTAATGACTATTAGATTGTCGAAGATAATGGAAATTGAATGACCTTTCGTGGAATGAGATTAGCGACTTACTTAGGGAACTATTTAGCGGTAGAGTCACAAAGATACTCGTCTGCAAAAATCTCGTTAATACGCCTGACCCGGAGGTCCGAGAAACAATTACAAGGGACACTCATTGTTCCCCGATCAATGGACATAAGGGAGTTAACAAAACATTCAAGAGGCTGCGGCAGCACTACGTATGGCCTAACATGAAGCGCCAGGTGCAGGAATTTATTTCACGATGCGCGACCTGTCAGCGCATGAAATTAGATCGCCAAAAGGTGCGACAGCCGATGCCGTTCGGGGATTACGTGGCGCGTTTGCGCGATCGTTTAGCTGAAATTCATGAACTTGCGCGCGAGAATTTAATTGCCGCGAAACACCGATCTAAGGGATATTACGATCGCCGTTTGAATCCGTGCACATTCGAAGTGGGAGATCGCGTGATGCTCATTTCCAAGCCGAAGCGCAGAAAATTCGCGCCTGAATATTCCGGCCCGTATCGTGTATTGGAAGTACTTGACGACGGGAGAAATATCAAAATAAGCTTCAATAATGGGGAAAGGATTGTACATCCGAATAAACTGCGTAAAATGCAATTAAGAAGCGAAGGAGAAGGTAGTAGTCCGGAAAGCGGCGACGTACATGCGACGTCGTCTAACAGCGAGCCGCTGTAAAAGAAAAAAACAGCAAGAACGAAGGACTATGAGCCGTAAATCTGCTCGGCTGAGCACGCAGGATGCATCGCCTAAAGGGATGAAAGATTTATTGGGGAGGGCAATTCCTATTGTTGTTAGCCTTCCCATGTTCGTCTACGTTGTGTTGTTGTTAGGTATTTTTGTTGTTAAATTATTAAGGTCTGCTGTTTGGGTTTAATTTTTTTTTATTCGTGAAGGTTTACGACGAATGTCATTGTTGACCTTCCGATTCTCAAAGGCTAGCGCTTAGAACATCTGCGACTTGACGCGTAGAGTGTACTCTTCAGTAAGGCATAGACTGATCCTGTCTTATGTAGAGTAGAGTTCCTCTTTATATTTTTATTGCTTTATTGCCCTTTTTGACAGCGGCGACTCTTTTTTTTTTGAGACCTTTGACTCGCCCTCAGACTTTCCTTTTTTTGAACCTTTTGACAATGGCACGATGCCGCGTTCTACGTTCGCCTCATGCCAACGGCTGCGGCGCGACACGCACCCTTTTTTTTCTCCGTGCGAGGATAAACGCTAAAGGCGAGCTTCACTTTCCAATTCGATTGAGGATACGGTGGCCTTTGCCGCATCGACGCGCGAAACGATGTTGTTTTTGTCAGGCACGTCGACATTGGCTCCGTGCTTAAGTGCGATTTTGGGTGAGCCACCTAATTTCCGGACTGCTCCAGCGGCATTCGACAAGGTCGCGCCGTTGCGGGAGATCCGTTTCATTTTCCTCCTTCTCCTTGTCTCGCTTTGGACAGATGAGAATTCCGCCCCTGGGTTCGGAAAGGCAAAATCCTTTCCCAATTCATTAAGATGCTAAATTTCTCCCCTCCTAATCCTAATCGGAGGTGTACACCATTGAAAAGGCCGGTGACCTCACTAAATCGGTTCGCGCTGATTTTTCTTTTGTCAGGCTCGTCGACATCGGCCCGGTGCTTGGGTACGACCTCGGGTGTCGCCTTTGCCTCTTTTATTTCCTTTTATATTTTTCCGCCTCGGCCGAGGCACGCGAAAAACCCGCCGCGCTACTAACATGTGGTCTAAAGCTAAGCTTTTCCGTCCTATTTCAGATCCGGGGAGACTAGCGCGGACGTTCCGCTCGCCCTAATAGGGAAAGGGAATTTCCACGTGTAGCGTACGATGTCGAGGCAGTGTCTCACGTCTAGGAGCGACGGTGGAGCTCCGGGATTCCGTCCTCCCCAATTTCCCTTCTTGGTGCCATCATAATTTTGGGATAATAATCTCCTTATTCCTTCAAGTCCGCTTTCTTTTCGAGCTGTCGGCAGCTCATGTAGCTCATCGTTTACTTCAAAATTCTTATTTTGGGGTTAGTAGAAGCGAGCGTGCTGCCTGCCGAAATTTACATATGTAGACTGGCACCCTGGTTTTTATGTATGTACGGGCGTGCGACTTCGGAGTGTCGCCGGGATAATGGCGGCGGATGAGTGGTCAAGGGTACCACCTACTTACAGGAGAGGTCTTTCCTGCCGCCCTCGTCCCGCAATCCGGGTGTTTAAATTATCTAATGCTGGGCAACGAGTATTTTTTTGTTGTTGTTGCAATTCCGTTTTTTTTTTAGGCGTCAATTGGGGCCTGGTCTGTGTTATCGCGTTTTACACGAAAAGATAGTTTTTTTTGGGGGGGATTCAACCATGAATGCCTCGCCGCTAAATTTCCTTAATTTTCTAAAGTAATTTAATCGCCTTATAAATTTTTAATCTTGTTAAAAATCTTGGCGACCACGCCAAACACGTTGGATTTTATTAATTAATATAAAAAAAAATGATGATAAATTTTTTTTTTTTTATTATCACGTACTGACCGTTATTCTACCGAGGTTTTTTTTTAAAGGTAAGCGCCCGGCCGGGTACAACCGGGCCGAGCCGGAGTTTTTTTTTATTTTGTAATCTTAAATCTTGATCCGTCACCAGTGTATCGGTCGATGCGAATTCGTCGCGGGATTTGACTTTGTAATCGGAGGTTTTGGTTTGTCACCAGTGTATTGGTCGCTGTCGTTGCGGCGTCCGTTCCTTCCTTTCCTCTTCCTGTCTGATTTCCGGGCCCAGGTAAAAATTTTATAACCCTGCGCTAATTTAGGTAAAGCTCCAACGGAACGCTGCGCATCCGCACGTTTGATTTTCCACGGTACTAACCATTATACTGCTGACGTCAGAGGGCAGATCGTGCGTCTTTTTTTTTATTCGTTCGCGGCGTTATTGCGTTCTTTGACTTGCTATTTGACCGCTGGGCAATACTTCCCTTCAATTCTACAAAATGCTAAAAACTAGATTGCTACAAATGAGAATTCTGTCATTAAAATCTAGCTCCCATTTGACTCTTAACCCCTCTAAGTCTCAAAAGGGACTTAGAAAACCGCGCGCTCTCCGGCGTGGCTCTTCAGCCGGCCGTAGGGGATTATCCGCGACGTTCGTAAGGGTTTCGCGTCTAGCCGCTGCCGTTAACGGTAATAGTTGTAAATTTAAGTCTAAATTGTCAAAGCAGCGATTTCAGTTTATAGGGGTGGGAAGAGGCTCCTGCGTGCACGGGATTTAGCCGACGGCAATTTCGTTGGCCATAAATTAACGAAGCTCGGCTCCTTCGCTTATTAATAAGGGGACAGATACCTGGATGCCATGTGACTGAGCGGAAAAACGCGAGAGCCGGGGTGGCTCAGGCGGCACGCCGCTTAGTCTTTGCTGAGTTTTGCTTAAAAGTTTTTTTTTGGATAATACTTGCGTTTATTGCGGGGAGGGGCAACCAAATCGAGTGCAATGCGCTTATACCTCCAACGTATCGGATCAATGGCATCTGGAGACAGCGTACCCCGCAGATGAGTACTGCGAAGGAACCTAATGTTCTGAAGCCATTAACACGCCTCACCTGGAATTACCAAAACGTGCGCGGCTTAATGAACGACGGAATTTACGCTCCCGAAGATCTCGAGCGCTTGCATGAACATGCAATGTTCCCGATGGAACGCGCGGCTATTGTTGAGCACGTGGCTCGGCAACTAGCGGGCAAAGACGCGCCCACCGAGTCGATCGAGTTGCATAATTTGCTCGTCGAAGCCTCTGTAAAGAGCATGGCACGATCTGCCATATCTGACTTTTGGTCGGTATTTACGCAGTTTGGCATTTATTCCACTGGAGTGATTGCCATCGTGGTAATTTGTCAATTTGTTAAATCCTTAATTGAGGTGCTCATCCGAGGATATACCCTCCATCAGATTTGCGGCTGGAGCCGTCGGTTATTCGGAGCCATTTTCAGCTCGCTGACACACTTGTTTGCGCGCGCCGCACCAGGTCAAAACGACGAAGACCGAGGCGAGCCTCTCGCCTTGCGCCGAGGCGTTTATGAGCCTGTCGCGGCCGGAGAAGTCCTACCTGACGAAAATGAGCAACGGGCAAGGAACCTCGAGGCCATCTGACGCTATATGCGAGAACGGGAGGTGGAGGACGCCCGAGCCGCCGCTCGCAATGGCAATAACTAGTAGGGGAGGGTAACGACGCTACGGCCCTTCGGCGAACCGTATGCGCCCCCGACACTTGACCCGCCGAGTCTGCAGAGAAGTCACCATTGGGCTCACTTTCAGTCTAGCCTTCGTAGCGACTGGAGCTCTCGAAGTCATCTCTGACTTTAAGTTCGTTTATTTTCAAGTTTCGTTGAAATTTCAATTTTTCAATTCAATATGTCGTGCCAAGGAAACCAGGACGTTTGTCGCGACACCGCGGAAGTCTTCGCGCCGGAGAATAACGACGGCCGCGCCGAGGAAGGAGTCGACTTGCCTCTCCCATCGCAAGTGCCCGCCGGTGACGCGAGTGCCCGCGGCGTAGACCTCGATGCAATGGATAATGCCGATGGTCAATCGCGCGGCGGTGAAATGCTGGTGAGTCCAAGTGAGTGTTCTGTGGTCGCGAGTGTAATGTCGCGAGAAAATCATGAATACGATGCCATCTACGCGAGCTCCGGATTGCTAAACATCGGGAGCATCAGAAGGAGTTAAAGGGTATGATACGGAAGGAAGAGGAATTCCCTTTGAAAACGGCCGCGAAACGAATCAACGAGGAGTTGCAAAGGGAGAGACGTTTCCGACGCTTGGGAACGATTCGAGAGAGAAATGAGTCACAACGCCGCGCCGAATACCTACGCGAGCACCATGATGAGGTTTCGGCGGAGTTCACGAGGAAGCTGAAGGCCTTCCGAGGACGGCACCAGAAGAACTATCGGGCGCAAGCGCGCTGTGATCGATCCAGCAGCGTGCCGGAACCAGCGCTGCCGCCGAGCAACAGAATGAAATCTCTACAAGCCATGAGAGAGGAATATGCTCGACTCCGGGAAGTGGAGAGGTACGCCGCCGAAGTAAGGCCCAGGTACGAGGCCGATCGTCAGCGTATCGATGCGCTGAACGCTCGCGAGTTCGAGTTGGGGAGCCGCCGCCGCGAAAACCTGCACGAGAGGGCAATTGAGGAAGCCTTCCGCAAGGAGCTCAACGAAATAAAGGAGAAGCAGTAGAACTTCATCTACGAGCAGGTGAAAAAGCACATGGAGGAAGCTGAGCGATACGAGCAGCAGGAGAACCTTGCTCGTATCACCGAGGCTGTACGAGAAGCCCAGAAGCAGTGGGAAGGGCAGGCGCGAAGAGCCATCGAATTCGGTTACCAGCTTCGAGACAAGCTAGAAGAGGCGCTCAAAACGACGAAGAAGCGCTGGGAGGATCGCGCCGACTCAGGAGATGTGCGCGCAAACCTCCTCCTGCTATACGACAAGGACTTCGAGTTCCAAGCCCCGATTGGATGGCCAGTGTCGTGGTCGAGCAGTGACGAAGAAATCGCCAGCGTTGCCGGATGGGGAAGGCAGCCCACTGATCCTGCGCCATTGCCGAGGCGACGAAAATGCCGAGCACGACCGTCCGGAGCATCACGCGCTCTCCCGCCTAGCCGAGAAGGATCCCCAACAGCACCCGGAGATCGCCGCGTGCTGGACATATTGATGAGAAAAAGGCATGCAAGCATCGAAGTCGCGACCACGGGAGGCCCACCAATAATTAGCAAGAGCTGGATAGCTCGAGAAGCCGCCCTGGACGCCGCCAGGTACGTCAATACCCGATTTGGCCCTATGACCGAGGCACAAAAGGCCGAGGTCGACGCGCTCGACGCTCTGCCAAGAGCCGACCAGTCGGGGACTGCTACGGCCGCGCTGAGGAGGCCTTACGCCGAAGTCGCCGCCGAGGTGAAGATAAGGCTGAGACGAAGATTAGCGAGGCCGCCCCGCATGCCTCACAACAAGGATGAGCCACAACGAGGCTCCAGCCAAACGAACGGAACCGCGATCAATGATCAAAGATGCAACGAAGTCGAGGCAGATACAAGCGCCGCAACAAGGACGTTCGTGCACCCGCGAGCAGCCGGAGGCGAGGTGCCACCGATGCAAAGACCAGGCCAGTCGATGGATGACCACCTGCGGGAGAAGGCCAGGTGGAGAGCCACCGTCCGATGGGACGGGCAGCGCTATATGAAGAGAGAGCGGCCACGGCAGCAGAGAAGAGCGCCCCGCAACTAGTAGTTTAGGATAGAGTATTTGATTTTTTTTTAAGGATGCGAGAATGCGAGGTGTGCGAGGCCATAAGCCAATGAATTTGTTTTTTTTTATTGTAAGGTGCAAGGTACGCGGATGGACCCGCGGCATAGGCATAAACGAAATAACAATGTAAGTTTTTTTTTCAATTCAAAGGCGCCGTGCTTACAGTGGCTTTTAAATTTATCGCGAGGCCAACGATAGGCGCTCGAATTACCGAGCCGAGCGCAAGAGTACGTTGCCACGGCCTTGCCGCAAGGTCACCCGTGCCGTGCACAGCTGACCACTGTTCGTATCTAGGTTAAGAACTTGCGAGGCCCAACGGTGTTTTTTAAGTTCTGTTCTTTGTCAAAATATTTTTAAGTTTTTTATTCATTAACTATAGGTACACTGACACCCGTCGCCACGCAGCTAATCTAGTTTTTTTTCTTTGAAAACGTTTTGCGTTTTTTTTTCTTTTTATGGCGAAGCTCAACAAGGAAGCCACCTTATTTACTCGATAGTTATAAGTAAATTTTGAATTTTATTGTATTTTCGCTCCCCGCTTTTCTTCTTGTGTTACACAAATAGAGGCACCAATGAGGCGCATCTATTTATGTTTAGCGCCGGGGGTGTTATGTCCCGAGTGGCCGCCGAAAGGCAAATAAAATTTTTTTATGTTTTTCTTATTATCTAGCGGGGAGGGAGTATAAATGAAGTTTTTTTTTGCATTAACAATTTCTTTTTTTTTTATATGCACATTAAAGGTGATTTTCGCTAAGTAGGCGAGAGCGCGCGTCGCCGCCTCGCGAGCGAGCGGCGCCGTTCCGCTTGCTCAGCCAAAACAAGATAAGGCGCGCGTGGCGATAATTCGCCTTGCGCCTTACTGATGCCTTACATTAGGATTATTTTTTTTTATATTTTATTTGCTACGCAAATTCAAGGTGCACCATTATACCTTGAATTAATTTAATTTTTAAGTTTATTTTTTTCTAACCGCACTTGCATGTGCGACTATTCAAACCAAAGCACAAAGAATTGCGATTTAGTTTTTAAGTTCATTTATAATAAGCGCTAGCAACTCCAGCGGGAGTTGCCCCCTACAAAACATTATTAATATTAAGTTGAAACTCTTAT
>JAWWEN010052552.1:0-10454 GCA_035582955.1 Sycophila texana | reverse complement strand
TAGACTTACGTCTTGAGAATCTCAATCAATTGCACAGTAATTAAATTTCATTTAACGTTTTTCTGGAAAGGAACGAGTTTTGGCCGAGTGAGCAACGCGATAAAAGTCCAATTGACGGAATTTCTCATCGAATGTCAGAATAAAGGATGTCATAGTATAAAGGCGACACTTTCGATATTGGCGTGCTACATATCGTCGATAGGCTGACTAACTTAATTTGTAGTAAGTCGATAGCCGACGCTACAGTATCATTAAATAAGCATTAAGAACATTGTGAAGCAACACTTATAAACAGAATAGGTATCATCCTTAGGTCAAGCTCTATCGATTCTTATTTAAGGGATTACGACGACATTGCTTTATTGGCATTTAGACTTTCCTATTCACATTCTCGAGCAATTGCAGGATAATTAATTATCATTTATCTTTATTTGGCAAGTTAATAGTTTCGGCTGAGTGAGCAGCGCGATAAAAGTCCAATTGGCAGAATCCTCATCGAATCTGAGAATAGATGATGCGATAGGATTAAGGCGACACTATCGATATTCCCATGATACAGATCGTCGATAGGCTGACTAACTAAATTTGTAGTTAGTCGATAGCCGTGGCTACAGTATCAATAAATAAGCATTAAGAACATTGTGAAGCAACACTTATAAACAGAATAGGTACCATCCGTAGGTCAAGCTCTATCGTTTCTTATTTAAGGGATTATGACGACATTGCTTTATTGGCATTAGACTTTCCTATTCACAATCTCGAGCAAGTGCAGGATAATTAAATATCATTTATCTTTATTTGGTAAGGTAAAAGTTTTGGCAGATTGAGCAGTGCCATAAAAGACTAATTAGCCGAATTTCTCATGGGATCTAAGAATAGATGATGCGATAGGATTAAGGCGACACTATCGATATTGGCGTGCTACAGATCGTCGATACGCTGACTAACTTAATTTGTAGATAGTCGATAGCCGTGGCTACAGTATAAATAAATAAGCATTAAGAACATTGTGAAGCAACACTTATAAACAGAATAGGTACCATCCTTAGGTCATGCTCTATTGATTCTTATTTAAGGGATTACGACGACATTGCTTGGTTAGCATATAGACTTACGTCTTGAGAATCTCAAGCAATTGCACAGTAATTAAATTTCATTTTACCGGCAAGGTACGAGTTTTGGCTGATTGAGTAGTGCAAAAAAACTCTAATTGGCGGAATTTTTTATCAATTGGTAGAGCCATTGGTGCGATAGGATGAAGGCGACACTATCGACATTCGCATGCTACAGATCGTGGATCAGCTGACTAACTTAATTTGTAGTAAGTCGATTGCCGTGGCTACAGTATCAATACATATGCAGTAAGAACATTGCGAAGCAACGCTTATAAACCGAATATTTACCATCCGTGTTTCAAGCTTTATCGATCCTTAGTTATGTTAAGGATTTTGGCCGCCCGTGCAGTGCGAAAAAAAATCTCATTGTCATGATTTTTGATCGAATGGCAGAATAATTAATGCGAAAGTATTAAGGCGACACTATTGATATTCAAATGTTGTAGATCGTAAATCAGCTGTTTAATTTAATTTGATTTTTACCGCAGATCAAGCTGTACCTTTCGATGGTTAATGGATTATGACGACACTCCTTGATTAGCATTGAGTTTTACTGATTTAGTATCGGGAGAAAATACACGTCAATTCAATACCATTTTACATTTTTCTTACAGTATACGTTATCTGGTCAAGTGCACAGGCTGAAAAATAATAGATTATGCGCCTAGGGAGGAAAAGTATATAATGTCACGAATGGTAGGTAAATTATATACTATTTTTCTGTATGAGAGGCGTAAAATGCGTAGCAGTACTCAGTTTACATACTACAGATCGAACAAATCAGCCCATAAATTTATATTTTAGCAATTCGGTAGTCTTTAGTGAAAATAAATATCGAATGTCTTAATGGAGTAGAATTTATTTATAAAGTTACTTTTATTTGAGATTGTGATTTACATATGTAGGATTTCTTAATTTAGTTTTTTTTTAATCCGAATAGGATTACCATAGCATGATTCTACATGCATAAAGTTTCTTCGGAGAATCTTGCGCCACAAAACTCACATGATACTTTGCGTGTTTTTACGCCTTTCCTCGTCGTTTTTACAGGTGTCACAATGCCAGTTCGCTGTTCTAGGTCTTTATATCCTTTATTCCTTATATAATTTAAAATAACATTTTTTTCATTTTTGCCTGCTCGGAGATACTTTTTTACCAACGCTTTATTTTTATGCACCTTTAAATGTCTTGCAAACTGTGATTGTCTTGTATGACAGTAAAAACAAAAAGGCTTTCTCTTAAGTGGTGTTGGTGTTGTAGCTGCAATCAATTACGATAGTTTAAAAAATTATTTATTTGTACGAGACTACATAAAATATGAAAATCCGTTTACGATTTTGAACGTCTATAATCGTTTATAAGTTCGATTCAAAGCTAAAATGTGTCTGTGAAAGTCAAAATATGTCTACAAATGTTAAATGTGTCTGCGGAAGTTTAAATGTGTCTTCGCGGAATAGAATGGGTCTCCGGAGAGTAACATGAGTCTAAAGAATAAAATATAATTTTACTACCTTTGCAGGGGTCTATAAAGTGAATTTTAAGGATGATTATAGTGAAATAGTATTTTCTTTCATACTTGATTTTTTTTGCCATTTTTTATCCCTTATACTTTGTAATTTAATAAAATTAATTTTATTATGAGATGTATATATAACTATCGCTGGATGCATACAAATATCGCGATATAAAGCGCTAACCAAGATGGTGCGATTTTGCTAAGGTTTAATACTGGCTTATATGAAGGAAACGTCTTTTTTGTAAAATACTATTTACTGTTTTAATAAATTAGAGAGTAAAGTAGACTATAGCAAATATTGTTAGCTTAACGTAGCATCATTTGGGTACATGCTGCTAATGAAATTATAGATCATGTATATCCAGTAAATTAAAGATTATTTAATTAAAGATTCACTTACCTACAGTTTGTTGAGGACTTGCAGGGTTCTCAGAATTATCCGAATCAATGCTTTCGAGCGATTTTCCCAAGCTGATTCGCAGTTTAAATGACTTCCTTTGAACATTCTTCTGAACCTTTTTTGTACCTAAAATATTTAACAGAACATCCCATAAATGACATTCATCAGCTATTTGAAATTGCAGTGGTAAGTTTAAACAGATATAAATCAATATTATAACGCTACTTGCTGCTAAATAGCAGAAACACAGCCATAAATTTTGCCAGAAATTAAAGGATTACATAAAACAAAAAATTTTCTTTCTGCAAACGTACCAACAGTTTGTTCGGACAATGTGTCCTCGTTTCGAGTAGGTGGTGCAGAATTCTCACACTTGTCAGCATCATTGTTTTGAAACAAAACATCGATTTTTTCAAAGCTCTCACGTTGTTTTTCTGCATCATTCTGAGTTAAATGTACAAGACGTGGAGCTAGCGCCTTTTGATCACCCGTTTTTTTTAAATATTTTGCCTCTTGAGCGTTTTTCTTGCCTAAAAATATAATTTTATTTCTTTGAATAATAATAAATGTTATAAAATAATATTAACAAGTTTCGAGTAAAAGTAAAAAATTTAAGGGGATGTAAAACTCGTGGCTAGGTATTTGCCTTACCAATATCGATAGTTCCTTGATTAAATGACCAACAAATTTTCGAAAAAAAAAAATCAGTGTGCCATTTATAGTAGTACAAACAATGTTTGCTTCCAATCTTAAGTCCTTCCACTCAGAACTGAAGGAAAAAATGGAATGAAATATGTTTAAAGACTAAAAAATCAAAGCAATTTCGATGCCGGTATGGCAGATTCCTAATCATGAGAGTCACACCCCGCTAAGCCAATAATTTATGAAAAATAGCAGTACTTTTTACTGATAAAGTGAATTGAATCAATAAATATAAGATTTCAGCCAGAATAATAATTCACAAAACATTTTAGGAATTTACGTACCAGTAGGAACTTCTGCTACTGTATCCATAGAACTGGTTGCAGGTGTACAGTTCTCGCAAATTTCGTAACCTGTGTAGTTGTCATGCACTACATCCATCTTTTCCAAGCTAACACGTAGTTCCGGTACTTCTTTTTGTGCATTTATCTTCTGACCCTTATTCTTACCTAAAATAGTTAATAAAACATTCCGTAAATGATATTAATAATAGCCATTTCAAATGGCATTGGTTAGTCTGGAAAGGCATTATGAATCAACATTATAACGCTACGTATTGCTAACTGGCAGAAACATAGTCGTAAATTACCAACGAATAAAAGATTACATAAAACAAAAAAATAATCTTTCTGTAAATTATTGCAGGGAATTCACGTACCCACAGTTTGTTCAGAATTCTTGCCCACGTCAGCATCATTGCATTCAAGTGAGACATCCATTTTTTCAAAGCTCTCACGCTCTTTTCCTGTGTCATTTTGTATGAAAGGTATAAAATGTGTAGCTAACGTCTTTCGATCACCCGTTTTTTTCACATCTTGGGCGTTTTTCTTGCCTAAAAGTATAACAAGGTATAACAATATTAACAAGTTTCGAGTAAAAGTAAAAACTTTAAGAGCATGAAAGACTCGTGACTAGGGATTTTTCATACCGACATCGATATTTTCTTGATTATGAAAAAACCAACATTTTCAAATAAAAAAAAAAATTGTGCCGTCTGCAGTGGTACAAAGAATGACTCGGTTAAATCTTAAGTCATTCCACTGAGAACTGAAGGGAAAAATAGGATGAAATATATTTAAATACTAAAAGATCAAAGCACCGTCGATACCGGTATGTCAGATTTCTAATCATGAGATTCACACTCTTAGGGAAAATTGCAGTACATTTTACTGATAAAGTGAATTAAATTAATAAATAAAAGATAATAATAAAAAAAACAATAATTTTTTCACAGAATAGTTTAGGGAATTCATGTACCAGCAGAAACTTTTGTTACTGTATCCGCAGAACTGGTTACAGGTGTATGTACGTCATGTTTTATATCCATTTTGTCCAAACTAACACGTAATTCCGGTACTTCTTTTTGTGCATTTATCTTCTGACCATTATTCTTACCTAAAATAGTTAATAAAACATTCCGTAAATGATATATGTATATCAAGCTTCAATCATGAGTGGTTTGAATTAATTTAATAAGAACGTCATGTTGAAACGCTATTTCACAAAGTTTACGTTAAACTAGTTAAGAGGAGAGTTGCAACATTTTTTAAAATTGATCATTTTTTGTACATATTTGTAACATTTTGTACATATTTATAATGATAAGTGAAAATAACAATTATATTATCAATTTATTTAATTTTTTATTTTAAGCATTAAAAATAATTTTTGTTTTAATGACATAAACTTCAAAATGTCTTGTACGTACAGCTTCGATTAATTGACTTAAGACAAAATGCGTCTTGGTTCATTTTTTGTTTAGAATACTAGCGAAATATAAGTGCTTCGCACACTCTAATTTCTAATAGTTATATCTATTTACGTACGATACTTTACAATTTTGACTTTATTCAACCTCATATTGAATTTTCAAATGCTTCACAATATCCTGTTAGTGATTTTTAAAGAGAGAAATAGTTGGCATTATTTTTTATTCGAATCGCGAAACGAGAATGTTGGCCGCGTTAGGAAAAAAATATATACACACGCACCAAGGGATTAAAAAGAGAATGCTTCAAATTGTATATCTACATTAATTTGCATGCGATTTGACGCATTCTTTAATTTTCCCTTACTACTTGAAAATTTGCGAACTCTCCCCTTAAGTCTTAATAATTCATATTACACATCATTTACAGTTATCTCAAGTAACACAAAAATTGATTCATATAATTGACTTCGGGGTTAGAAAGACCTATTTAGCCCTAGGTGCTGTGACAGAACAGTTTCACTGCCTGTTATTGATAACCCTATATTAGCATGAAAATGCATTAAGCCTCACACAGAGACTAGATTAGGATCTAGACCAGCGGAGAGCTAAATCGAGATCTAACCCGTCATTGCAGGAAAGCAATCGCACACACGTCTTCTGCCTTATTATATGAAAATTCTTTTTCATCACGAAAACCACTGCATTTGCGAATTGACTGCAATTGAATCGGATCTCAATTTCAGTGTCACAAAATTACTAATAACTGGCTATGTAACATATATGCACAAAAAAAGTCGTGCCAAAACTGGCTGTGTATCATATATGCACATATTTGGATAACTTCGATATTTCGTAATAGATTTAAACCCCTAAAAAACTAATATTTTTTACACCTAAACATAGTATTTGTGGCTACCAGTTTTGGCACGAAAAGCTATAAAAGCCTTACCAGTTAAGGGGTTAAATAACTACTTTTGTACTAAAGGTGAAAAGTTAAGGAATAAAATAAATACACCACAAGATGAAGAAATAAAGGGTGTCTGAAAAGCCAATTAAAAATTCAAATTTCGCGCCACAAAATAACAGACGAAAATACAACTAATTAACTTATAACAATTAATAGAAACAAAATTACGTAAAACTAGAAGTTAGTTACCCTCCGTTATATAATTATCTATTATTTTGCAAAGTTTCAAATAATTATAATAATTATAATAATATGTCGCCAAGAAAAAATAATTATAATAATATGTCGCCAAGAAAACCATGAAAAATGCAATTTGTTTATATTTTTCAAGGTTTTCTCGATGATATATTGTTAGAATAACTTGAAACTTTGTAAAATGATAGATAATTACATAACGTAGGGCAAGTAACTCTTGGGTTTTCGTAATTTTGTTTTTATTAATTGTAATAAGTAAATTAGTTGTATTTTCTACTGCTATTTTGTGACGCGAAATTTGAATTTTTAATTGGCTTCCAGACCCCGTTAAATTACCAAACATAAACCTAAAAAGTATTTTTTAAAGCCAATTACATAACAAGAAATTCACGAAATAATAACAGGTATGAGAAACCAAAATGGAAGAATTGATGATATAAATACACAGGGAATTAAAAACAATTAGTGATTATTTATGCTACCCGTTAATACCTACTCTATAATTTGTGCTTAGATAAAGAAATATGGCCCGGAGCACTAAAAATAGCCGAAGTAATACCTGTACACAAGGCAAATGAAAAACATTCACAGAATAATTATAGACCGATATCTTTAATTTTAAACTTATTAGGAGAGTAGGTAACATATTTTGTATGCTTTAAGTTAAAGGAAAATTTCCAAAAAAGAAGAAATAACCAATCAACTTAATAAGTAAAATAATCTTACATGCCATTTTCTGAAAAATATAAATTTTTGACAATTTTTATGGAATTTGGCTTAAATTGGTCATAATTAATCTCATTATGATGTGAAGAGTTGTATTCCAATTTAAATTTTTTGATTAAATTGAGTTAAGAAATATCCGCAGTTATCCCCACTAAAAAATCTCAGGTGAGACGTAACTTGAATTCTCATGTCAAAACCTTCGATGATTTAAAAAAAAGTTTTGCTAGTATTGTACCTATTTAACTATAGGTTTTTTTACATTTAATTTTGCCTAATGGTATTACCAGCTGGATAGTACGTACAGCGGAAAATATATTACAGCATGTTATTTTGCTATTTTAGAAATATTAACATTAAAAAAATCAAAACTATGAAATCAGCTAAAATCTAATTAAAACACTATTATACTCAAATCTCATCTCATTGAGTCTTAATGCTTAATTAATACAAGAATTTAAAATACTTAAAATAAACTTAAAAAAAGCTCACGTATAGCTATCAAAAATTTTCTAAAACCATTTTCGCAATTTCAGTTCAGTTCATTATAATTCAATAGACTTCAATCTCTGAAAAATCTGGATCTCAAAATCAGATTTATTTAATACACATAGTTAATACTCACTTGCCTATATTAGCATTAGATACAGAAGATACTGAAAAGATTTGGAATTATTTTTTCAACTAGTTATAAAGGAATTATAGAAACCTAATAATAGCGCTCAATTTTGGTATTATTGAAATATGCAGCTGCAACAATTTTACCATTCTTGTTATTTAATGTATATAAATATTATAAATGAAATTACAAAGATACTATATAAGAAAGTATTTTTTGATTAATTAAAAACATATATATTATATTTTAGTTCATAAACATAATAATAATAAAAAAGAATAATAAAACACAATCAACTTTTATTTAACAATATTTGAAAATGTAATTCCTACATGTAGAAGTAAAATTAAATATGATTAAACATATGTATACATTTTTCACTGCAAATATTTATTTATATACTTTTTAACATTAACGTTTGTTTATTGGCTGATCAGTGTCTAATAAAAATTATTTCTACCAGGGTACAGCATTTTGATTAAAATTATTTATTAAAAAAAAAAAATAAAATACATTATCTACTATACTAGAAAATTTCTATCTAAGATTTCTTGGTAGGACAAATTCCAAATAACATTAAAACAGATTTAAATATGCATAAATGTTAATTCCTAAAACAAACTTTCAAAAACACGAAAAAAAATTTATGATCTTTTTCACTTAAATAATGCTTAAAAAATATAAAACAAAACCAAAACTCTTTTGCAGATTTCAGGACTAATTTCCATTTATAGCTTTTATAGCTACACTATATATATATGTAAATAAAGTAAAAACAAAAAAAGTTTGGAAGAGAATGAATGAAAAGAAAAGGAGCAGTCAGACTCAAGGAATGTAAGTCGATGAATCAAAGGAAATCAAGGTACCAGACGCTGGATAAGACGAAGACTTTCCAAGGAAGCAGCACATGGATAAAAGCAGCACATGGATAAAATTAAACGAAAGGGAAGAAGAGGTTTGGAGAAGCATGGAGTGGTGGAAGAGCGAAGGGATGAAGAGTCAAGGATTGGAGAGGAGAAAAGCAAAGGAAAGTATGAAAGTGACTGCAACCAAATACAATTTCAAGAATAAGCCAAAATACAATCACAAAATAAATATTAAAAAAAGATTAAGAGATATTTTTATATAAGCTTTATAAATATAACTTATATGTTAATAATGCAAATAATAACAATATTTGTCCAACATTACTAACAAAAACACCTTACACTCTCTAAGAACAATAATTGTTACATTCTTGTTAAATTATATATTTCTAAAAACATTAAATTATTTTGAAGTGTAGTATGAATATTAAGAGAAAAAAAAAGAAAAAAACTAACGCAAAAATGGAAAATAAGTCACTTTTTTATAAATTAAATACTAAAAATATTTTAATAATTTATTTTTAAATATTACCTTCTTCAATAGGTTTTTGTAAAGCTGAATTCTTGCAGGTATCGCACTCACAATCAATATTATTGTCTCCAAAAAAATTATCTCCGTAAAAACAATATAATTCTTCACCTTTTCGAATGGAGCGTAAGGTCTCAATGGATTGTAATTTAGATAATAAACTGACATATTTGCAGTTTGGTTTGCAATCATGATTAATGAAGGCTATTGGACCTAATAGTAAGGCCGATTTTTTCTTACAATCACTAAATGATATAGAAAAATCTAGTTTCTGCGACTCTAATATTTTTTCTTCTTTAGGAGTTATGAATAAATTAATACCCATAAGGCATTTTAAAATAACATTTTTTTTTATATCTTTAGTTGCTATAACTTTCACCCCCCCTTTTCCATCATTCTTATATTTATCACAGTATTCTACACTCACTGGAGAATTTCCATTTATTGCATTTAAGTAGAATGTTAAATGATCTTTTAAATAACTCTTCCGTGGAATGGAATATATGTATAATAATCTGTGAGAATCTACTAGTTTAAACAAATGTTCTAAAGATGTTTTTATGTCCCTTGTAATAAAAGCTTTGTGTTCAGCTGTATTTAATTCAGAAAGCAATCGACAACTCAGTTCATCCGACTTTATCATTTTTCGAGTTTGAAATCCTAAGTAAGGATCCAAAACTAGAATTTTACACAAATCATCTAGTTTTGTTAAAAGTAGCGCATTCATTTTGTGGAATTATTAGTTGACAATTTAGATAGATAAAAATAATTCTTACATTTAATATTAGATTTAATAATGTAGATCTAATAATATATTTTATCTGATATATATTTCATAAATTAAAAAATTACACTTTTTACATCACATAAACCTAAAAATTTAGATGATAAAATATCAAAAGTGCAGTACACATCCCGCATATTAGATTTTAGGGCTTTCTCATGAAAAACAGAAAGAGCTTTAGACTCTAGAGTCTAGATATATGTATATAGTATATAAACAAGGTATAATGGAATTGGAAAGTACAACTGTGAAGGCCCGTTACAGGCAAAAAAATACAAGGAACAGATACAGTTACAGATACAGATACAAGGAACAGCGTCGCTGTTC
>JAWWEN010052551.1:0-10454 GCA_035582955.1 Sycophila texana | reverse complement strand
GCTGTAGCGCGGATCAATTCGAAATACCAGAACATGGCCATATTAGGCGCATGCCCATATTAGGCACAGGTACCTTACTTGATTTTTCGCCTGATTTACTCTTATATATAAGATGATCTAATAATAAATTTTATTTGTTTATTTATACAATTATTTCGCTTGCTATTGTTTTGTCCCATAAATGTACAATTTTGAAATGTATTTTTAATTTAAAACGATTGTGATACTTTCATTTGCACCTACTATGAATGATATAATAAATTTTTGTAAAAATATTATACTGTTTTATACAATAAATATTTATTCTATTCTATATATGGTTACCTGCATCTGTACAGATTCTGCAAGGATGGATCTTTTAGGTCCTTCACCTTTTTTTTTCTTTTTTTAATTTTTGAGGTATCGAGGCGCTCGAGAGTCTCATCCTGTTTTTTGTTTTGTTATTTTACGCTTGGTAAATTTTTCGTGGACGTCGACGACTACGAGTCCGTTCGACTCAAGTTCAGGAGCGTCGACTGGTTCTTCGTACGGCTCTCGTATTTTTAGGTGGATTTTTGCGCGTCGCCGAGTTACGGTTGACTTTCGTGAAATTCGGAATTTTTAATACACTGGAGGTTCGTAGGGTATAAATAACATTTCTTTTATTCAGTGCGGTAGTTAATTTTCTAGATTTACTATAATAGTATTATTACAGATTTATATTTATAATTGTAGTTAGTTACAGAAAATAATATAAGGGAAATAAAATATTCCTCTTTAGGATATTCTGGCTATTCTTGATTTTTTTTTTGCTATTCGGCTAACCTGGCTATTCTTAATTTTAATCGGTTCTAACGTGACCACGCGGTTAGTCGTCTGTCTCTGTCTAATACGCGACAGATTGACACATGATAATTAAAGACCAGAACAGTAGAAATTTACAAAAGAAAAGAGATGCATTGTTCCTTAAATTAACTAGGCCTTTTTAAATTATATCAACTTTGAATTTTTTAAATATTGCTTATTAATTTTGTGTACATTAAAATTAAAGTACTGTTGAAAAAAAAAAGGAAAATTCAATTACAATAATCGCGTGATGAGTGGAATACAACAAGTATAGTTTTTTTATAAAGACAATTAGACCATCACGTATTAAAAATTTAGAGCATTCGATAATAGTAACTTGCAGAATACTCTAGCAAATTTGGTATTTTTACTATTCACTCGGTAATTATTTATAAAAATTTTCCTTAAATACATCGATCAACATCATTCATATTTTTCAACTTAATTTCCTGTTTTCATGAATGAAGCATCTTGTTTCCATCTAACAAGCGACGTAATAATAAATACGCTGTTAAGAGTTATCTCTGCCTTGGATAAAGACACAAACTCATCAGGTTATCAAAAAAAAACGTTACGAAGTACCTTTTAAATCAATTAAGCATGACTCGCTCTACGCAACAATGGCTTTTGCAATAATACTTAAAGTCAAAAGTATTGCACATTAAGATTTAATGCGTTCACGTTGAAAAATATTGAAAGCTTTCAAGGATCGCCGAGTATAATCACATAATTATTTAGTTTTCAATTAGATTCGCGTGTCATAATCAGTCCAGACTCTTACGATAGGAATGCTCGCTGTCGCAATATATTTCTTTTAGAAAGTCGCCGTATAACTTTCGTAAAAATGACACTCAAAAAAAATTCTTCAACTATTTAATACCCTACCCGCTACTCTACATATTATATAGAATCGAATAGAATAGTTATCTGTAGTAGTAAATTATATATAGTACTTATGAAAAATCTACAAAATAAACAATTTTTATGAAACAAAAAAAAAATTAGATATTTACTAAATTTTGATATATTTATTCTATAAAAGAAATATTTATAAAAAGTTTATGTAATTTTAGCCCTTTTTTTCTTTTATTTATATCAAAACCCTGCAATTAAAGTGTTCATTTATATAGCATCCAAATTCGAGTTTTGTAGACACATATTAGTATTTTTCTTGATGCTATATCAATTTTAAAATTTAAAAATTTGATTATATTCTTTTTAGTATAATTTATATGAACATTTATTACAACTTTGCTCACCTGTAAATTTGAAAATGTGAAAATTCACTTAGAAAATGTGAATAGTGACATTTTGTATGTGAAAATTCATTCACATATTGAATCAGTGGACGACATTTGACATAAAAATGTTACTATTCACATTTTCCAAGTGAATTTCACATTTTCATATTTAGAGAGCGCATTATTTATATGAAAACATCAAAATTCCTCCATAAAGCGAATTTGTTCGTCAATGTTTTCGAATTTTTTCTCCGTGCACCCATCACAGGATACTTAAAAATTCTTTAATTTCTCCCCCAGAGAGAAGAGACCCACGAGCTACGCACAAAATCGAAAAATAAGAGTCAAAAAAGCTAAACGCGAGACGCGCCGATCGAGAAATTCCCGCGCGAGAATCCGAAAAAAAAAAATTCGCTTCGTTCGACGTCGGCGCCGCTGCACAGTAAATCATAAAAGAGCGTCTCGGCGAGCGGCCTTTTCAGCCGTTCCTCGCACGCTTTGGTGAGCAGCGCTGGCGCAGCTGTCAGTGGGACGGCTTCGAAAGTCCGGTCCGCGGGCGCAAAACGATTGCTCTCTTTATACACTTTTTTTTGCGCCAGGCGAGCGGAGAACGCGGATGCGCGACTAACCTCTGAACCGCTTTATCGGATTCGCCCGCCGCGCGTTTACACGCCGTCGCCGCATTCCGACAGCTGCTTTTAAATATTCGCTGCGCTCGATTCTTTTATTGTACATAATATATATTTTTTTTTCATTGGATTTTCGTGGGATATCTCTTTCGAGTCGAGTTTATTTTTACAAAAGATCGCGGATGAAATTTGTTTTGGGCAATTATCGTTTGGAGAATTGTTCAGTTTATTTATTATTTTAATGAGATAAATTAAAAGGCATGAATGATGTAACCAATTCTTCGTACATCTCTGCATTAATTTTCATTAGTATATATCAGATTATCTGTTTTTAATTGTTACTTTCATATAAGCGACGGTGTAAATATAAAGTGATCTATGAAATTAATAAATACTTCATTTAATAGCGGAGATCATAATTGTTCCATAAAAAATGTGTCTATATTAAACTATTATAATATGATATTTTGTCCGACGATCGTAAAATTTCTGCGTTTAAGGTTCGAAATTCCTAATAAGAAAGTACTTGAAAAAGGAAACTTATTGTTACTTTATGCATAATGCTGCATCTTTTACGAGCATCAAGCTGTATTAAAAAAGATGCCTCGAGCATCGTTTCTTTGTCGCTATTCGGCCTTCGCCGGTTAGTGTAAACTTTCGCTTCACCCCGATAATTAGCGTGCAATTATCGTCGAAAGTGAGTCTTCGAGAATATCATCCATTATTACCAATCAACAAACTCTCTAAAATTTAAAAAAATCATCCGTTCTTTCACTGTAACCCATACAAAAATTATGCAACTCGTCTGGCGAAATTCAAACTAACCCAATTACATTATACTGCTAAAAATAAAGGGCTGATAGGACAAAGATCCAATTATGCACACTACATGTGGAGATTGATTATTTTATAATTTATATAACGTAAGCGTTTCAGTATATTTGAATTTTTGTTGTGAATAGTTTTGTTTGTATTAAAACGTTAAACATAGTGTAATAAATACGTCAATAATAAAAGTTGTAAATATTGGAATACTAGTAAATAAAATATTGTAGATTTACAGTCTGCACTGAGAAAAATTAATTAGTAAGAATTACTATATTGTCTAGAAAAGTAGTCATAGACTGATATTCTAAAAAAATTACAGTAACTTTACAGTAAAATTATTTCTTGTTTAATAAATTTTCCTATACAGAATAGCAATTTCTGCTAGACAATTTCTCTCAGTATGCAATCTCTTTACTATACCAGTTTAGTAATTTTTTCTAAAATGATTATAATTTTATCAATAAATTTATCTCCGCGCGTACTTCAATGCCCCTCGATTTTAACCGATCAAACGCTACAAACGAAAGAAAAAAAAATCATATTATTGTATATCTATTTAATGAAACACCGAGCCAGACGTAAACACTCGTATCCAATTTGACCGAAAGCCGCTCAAGACGAGTAGCTCATCGTACAGCGGAGGAAGAAAAAGAAAAATAGGACCCCGACGTTTGGATCCGCGCCATTGGAGTCACGGGCGCGCTGCTGCGGCTGCGTGTATTATAAGTAAACGGACATACTCTCCACAGCGCGGACCTACATTTTTAGCCATGAAAAATTTGAATTTCAAATAAGGTCAAGCATTACGTCATTTACATACCATAACGTCACGTATTGGGCATCCCGAGGAGCATCGCGTATATTTACACAGTCGAATCGGTCGACGCCGATATAAGGGGGGCGAGAATTTGTTCCCCGCTCGCGGTCGGTAGAAAGTTCGGACTTCGCCATTGTCGAGCTACCGAAGTGCGTCATCGATGAAATAAGGACCGCCGGATGATTGCCTCCTCTTTCATTCTTTTTTTTTTCTTTTTTCTTTTTTGACGTTTATTTGCCTGTTTTTGACGGGCGATTATTGGAGGCGCGGACACCTGGAGGTATATTTAATCGGCGCGCTGATCGAGAGATCGAGTGGGTCACGTCGAGCAAATGATTTCGCACCGAGGATCTTAATTTTCGCCGGCGACTAATGTTTTATTGAAGGTGCGATCGTTTGAAACGGCGAGCTTTTCAAGGCACGGATTTGACTAACAAAAAGCTCCGTATGTGTGTACTGCGTATGGAGCGTCGGCGACATCTTTTCCATTACACAAACGCATTGAAAATTCAAAAGTCTTGAATACAATTGGTAGTTATCAACCGGTTGCTTAAATGAAAAATAACCGCTCGATTGTTTACCGAGCTGCAATTCTTGCGCCCTTGACATTTTTTTTTTCAACTTCGATTTTCATATTTACTTTTCTCCTTATCCTTCGCTTCGACGAGAGGAACTTATTTACGCGAAGAGAAATTTTATAATTGAAAATATTACAATAACCTTCTCTTTTAAAAAAGACGATCGGATATAGTGAAGCATTTTAAGAAATAATTTGGAATATATTTCCGGTTAAGTAGCGCGAAAATTTAAAACGTTTGACTATTGCAATTTTTAATAAAGAAATTTCTCCGTGTAGTCGTTATTCTACTTTGTTTTTATTAACTTTTTTCTCGCTTATACGCTTTTTAATTTGAATTAAAATAACTAATTTGATTATCAAGTTCAACGCTTCAAAATAGGTTTAATTTAAATTGTTTAATTAAAGCTTCTTTTTAGTCATCGCAACCGCATTCTCGGTAAAAATTTCGAAATTCTTAACGTGAACCTACAGCGATATGAGTATAACTTAGTTTTTCTCTCAAGTGATCTCCACTTATCAGTGGATATTTTTTTTTCACCGAAAGAACATCTCTAGAGACTTAAAAATAGATCGTCGGAAAAAAAGTCGTAAAGGAAGATAAATTTACCTTGCACCATGGTAGCAGCCCTGGATAGGACGTCGAGTGCGCTTTCTACTGCGGACATCCTTCCCGTCTGTCGGTTCTTCCCCTCTGTACTTCCGCCTGGCCTCCTCTATCTTCCTATACCAAGTCGAAGAGCCTGCGAAGCCCCCGGAAGTCTCACGCGTGCACCTTTACCCACTGGTACGTTAGCCTTTCACTGTAAAAAAAAAAAGAAAGACCGAAATTATTCCTTTGCATCTTGTGCGCTGTGTTTCCTCCTTTTGATCGATGCACCGCTCGCCGTTCGATCTTATCGCCGGAGTAGTGCGGATGATTATTTCGATGAAGGGATATTAGCGCTAATGAGAGAGTCTGGCTTCACGGCTTGATGGGAACTTTAATTTTTAAAGAGTTTTTTCTTTGTTTCAAACTGCGTTTGTTTCGAGAGAGTGCGATGAATTCAAAAATAATAATTATTCACTTTTATTAAAAGTATATTTTGCCTGTAATATGATAAATAAATAAATGCAATAAATAATAATGTACATGAAGTTTGTTATTAAATTCTGTGTAAGAACTTCTTAGTCCATTTATTTATTTATTTTTATTGATTTATTTCTTTAAGCATCACACGGGCATAATAACAGTACAAAAATTGATATCAATAAATATAAACTAGAAAGATACTGTGAAATAGTGTAGCGTAGTCTTGAACGCTTCAATTTGAGCAACCTCCGTTAAAGTTAACTGGCAGATTATTCCAATATAATATGTAAATAAATAAAGTATTTTTTATTAATTTTGGACCTGATAAAATAATGGCAATCTAATAGCAATAAATTAACTCGTTAAAACAGACACGCTCCTATCATTTATAAATGAATAATAATACTTCTGCAAAATAGGTATATATCTTTGCGTTTCATACCCACTCGTTTTCAAATTGCAAACTCACTTAACATGCATTATCCATCGCATCAACGATAAAATTAAAAAATAAAAGAGAAGCGAAGAAAATATCGAGAGGGAGAGACAGAGAGAGACAGACTCTAAAAAAAGAAAATAAACTACTCCACACGTGTCATTAGATCCGGTCATTAGCACCTCCATTCCATCACTTTCGTAACTACACACATCTGCTTCGCATGCCCCGAGAAAATTACACGTATATCCTCGAATTCCTAAGGCTCCAGAGTCCAGCCTCGAAATCGGCGCCGAGAGAGAGAGACCGGGGCAGAGTAAGGTGTACGTACACGCGCTCGCCGGAGAGCCGAAGGGAGAGTCCGGCAGATAAGCATCTGGGCGCGAGGCCTCTCGTCGAAAAAGTGCAGGAATTCGACGAGAGTCTGGCTCTCGCGGCTCGTGGCGAAACGCCGCTTTCGAACGAGAGCAGCACCAATCGCTCTTTTAAAAGAAAAATCCGACGAGTCGCTGCTCGAACGTCTGTACGATATCTTTTTTTTTTCTCTCTCTCTCTCTCTCTCTCTCTCTCTATAGTCGTTATTACTTTTTTTTATTATAGCTTTAATTATACGTTTTTTTACTTTAATTATTTTTTTTAACGAGGGAGTGGATAGACGCATTACGGGCGAGGAATGCGAGTGTATAGAATTTAATTAAGAAGATTGATTGTGTACATTTTGGACGAATAGTGCAAGATAATTGTTTTTTACGAAAATTTTCGGAGATAAAATTCCAGCTTCTGAAATGTTTATTTTCAAATTAGCCGCGAGCGCGTGATGCAACGTAAGACGTAACGCTTCGTAATTCATGTATGCATTTTTATTTTCGACGCGGAAATATTTTACTTTGAAATTTAACTCTCAACTTTTTATATATTTGAAATCGTATATTACTCCCGGTATATAACCACTACTGAACAACTTAATTTCGACCGGCTCTGCATTCCACCGCCAGCGAACCTCTAATTCGCGCGTAAATGTTCAAAAGTATACTTTACGTACACTCGACGGACTTTAATTCGGTTACTTCCGTTTTGCTGTCTATTCTTATTTATGCAGTTGGATTAGTTCTGCCATAAGATCAAGTAATATCATTGGTTGAAAAACTATAAGACAACGGAACTGAAGTAACTGAATTAAAGTCCGTCGAGTGTGCAAGATTCGCGAGTGTCCCTCTCGTCCACGTTCGAGAGGAAAAAAAAAAAGTCGACGAGAGCTCCCTTGATAGTAACTCACGAGAAAAATTTACGAGCAATTCATCAGCGTAGAAATAAAAATTTCATTAAAAATATAAAAAAAAGAGGAGTAAAAAATATAGATTTCACATTCTTTACCCATAAAGCAGAGAAAACGGCGCGGGCAGAATGCTCATTTAAAAATCTGGATTGCCATCGGAACCAGATCCGCTCCGATCGAGCACGGTCGGGCTACTCCGGGATCTTTTCTAAAATACCGCAACAACTGGATATTTCATCGAGACGTCACGGGTACGATACTCGCGCCCGACGATGATTAATACACCAGCAATCCGAATTTTACCCCCGCACCTCCTCCACGTGTGATGATGTGATTCACGGCCGAGCGCGCCTGCTCCGAAAAATCCATCCCACACGCCTGCAGCACTTGGACAACGAGAATACAGGAAAAGAGCCGAGGTAGATATCTATTTATTTAGATATAAGTATGTATAAAAAAACCGCTACCAATAGATAGATTGGCACTTAGCTTCATCAAACATAATTTTATAGACTACCTTTTTTCATTTATATTAATAATTTTTTTTATCCGTTTTATACGTAATCAAATAGACAAAGAATCTACCTTTTCTGAAAATTTCAAGTCAATTAAAGCTTTTTTACTCAAGCAATCGTTGGACATAGAAAACACATTTTTTTCTCAAAAACTATTGATCAAAATTAAAAGATTACTTCGAAAGAATTAAAATGAATCTGAAAACAATTGCAAGATAGGTCGCATATTATGCAGTGTGAGGTACGACAAGAAATATCCTTTCCCATTTGATCGTCTCATTGGTGACGATAGTATTGAAGATTTTTTTAGGCCATTAAACCTATTACTATCTTCCATTCGCATAAACTACGGAGGGGCCAAGTTCTTTCTAATGCTAAGCATACGTTTATGGGAAGCAATCTTCTTAGAGAGTGAAAAAGAGTTGTTAGTCTCCCATTAAAACAATTTATTTGAAACTTCGTAAACACTTAAATTTGTATTTAAAAATGTGTACAAAAATATATTAAAAATATTATACACAAATCGGTTTTTTCACAATCACACTTTTTATTTCACACGTATAGATACAAGGCGGGAAAGAACATACACACAAAGAGCGGACTCAGATAAGAAAGACGGAATAAAAAAAAAATTTGTCCGGTAAACGTGCTCTCATTTTTTTTTTTTTTTTTTATTATTTTTTTGTACCCCAGTTGCTTTATGTAATCCGCGAATTTGCAAATGAATCGTCGCCTCTAACGAAGAAAAACACATGTCCGCCAAAAAGGCCTACTTTAACTTGTTATTTTTAGAGCACTAAAAAAATTAATTTTTCCAAAACTTGATTCTAATTTATACTAAAAGTTTATCAGGTTCTAAAAGAGACTTTTCAAAATGGCAAGTTAAAATAGACCTCTTTTGAAATGCGCAAAATATACACCGAGAGAAATATTCTAATAAAAATTATTATATGTCACTTGAAAGTAGTCACAAACTAACTTTTTTAAATAGGAAAATTTATATCAAACAGTATTGTAAAGTCGTCGTAAAGCACTTTTCCAGATGGTACCCTCTTATGCTAATTGAATTAGTGAAAATTTACTAACTTAGTGGAATAATTGCTGCTTCTAAACTTACTACGAAGTTACTACAAGTACTTGTAGTAACTTCAGATAATGTAGTAATTAATACCAAAACATTTTGTCACTTTAAATAAAAATCCAAAAGTAAACAAATAGCGTTTTGGTTAAAGATCTATCTAATATCACACATATAATTCCTAAAAATTACTTAGCAATGTACGATTAATCATTCCCGTCTTATTTTAAAAGTAAAAAAAAATAAACGAAGCTTGAGGCCAAAGGTCCTAGTCTCCAATTATTGCAACCGGACAAATCGCCCAGTTATAATTTTCATAAATAAGTAATAAGTATACCAGCGCCTCCCGAGCAAACAAACAAAAAAGAGACATCGACACACAAGCAAGCAGCCGAGAAAAATGTCAATAAGTGTAATACATATATATATACGCATAAGTGAAAGAAAAGAGGAGCCGCGCGCTGCGGAACGTCTCACTCGGGCGCGCGGGCAAAAGCGGATCGGTCCGCTTGGTCACAATGCTCGCGCGAATAAGAGTAAAACGGGGATTAAAAAACGTGACATTATCTGTGGAATGCGGACCCCTCACCCGCGCTCTCTCTTTCTCTCTCTCTCTCCCTTGCCCCCACCGCCGAGAGAGTCGTACACGCGCGCGCTGCTCTCTCCGAGCGCGCGAGCGCAAGCGCCAGACGGAGAAAAGAGACGTCTATAGGTATCCTTCGCCTTTTCCCTCCTCCTACATGTAAATACCGGCGAGCCTTCCTCCTACTACACCTATATTATACGTGTGTAGCGCGATGCCCTCGTAGCGCCGCGAGCCGTGGCCGAACCACCGTTGCGTCGGACTTTCTGTACGGCAGCAGCACGCCCGCGCAACTGCAGACTTCTGTGTGTATGTCTGTGTATATATATTTATGTATGTGTGTATAAATGTATGTATATACTTCTGTACGTACGTATGTACGTGTGTATAAATATAAATGTATGTATGTACTTCTGTACGTACGTATGTACGTGTGTATAAATGTATGTGTGTACTTATGTATGAATACACGTACGTACGTACGTATGTATGTATACATGTACGTACACTCGCCTCGAATTGAAACTCGAAGAACAATTCAAATATTTGCAACGTCGCATGAAAATTTCTAAGCGCT